>CALSCQ010002503.1:0-17512 GCA_943704525.1 Pigoraptor vietnamica | reverse complement strand
AGAGAGAGAGAGAGAGAGAGAGAGAGAGAGAGAGAGAGAGAGAGAGAGAGAGAGAGAGAGAGATGGCAAAGACTGAGCACGCGGGAATATACGGCGCATTGACGCGGAGACGAGAAAGGGAGAGCAAGACATTATAACTCGGCACACATCTCCAAGCACGCACCTTACTAGCGCGACAACCTTCATTTTCGTCTCCGATTGCGTGCGTGCACACAACACACGCAGAATGGGGGAGAGTCGCGTCTAGCTAGTCAATGATTAACAACATGCAACCGAAAGAGTCCTGCGCTCTTCACTCGTGCGACTGCAGTCCGACACGTGCACCGAGAAAGTCTGGACACACCAAATCTGTTTTGTAAATAGAACACAATTTGCCTTCACACACTCTCCGAGCACTTTTACTTCGCCGTCCACTGGACGCGCAGGCGCAAAGGGACAAGCGGCTCAACGGCAGAGCAGTTGCGTGAGTGCGCGTGTGTCTTCAGCGGTCGACGGCAAAGTAGCTGTGAAGTGTGCGCGTGTGTCTCTACTTGCGGCGGTGGGCTTCGCAGAACTCGGAGATTCGCTCGCACGCGACGATGAGCTTGTCGCGAGGGACGGTGATCACGATGCGGAAGTAGTTGGGGTACTTGAAGCACTGGAGTGAAGAAGGGAAGACAGAGATGTCGGATCAGCTTGAACCATAGACGTGCCCACGGACTCCACGAAGCCCGAGAGGCGAAAGAATGCGAATAGCGAGCGCGTCGAGCCATTCACCGCAAGTAATGCTCTATGTACATACTATGCACACACTGCGACCCCCGTCTCTCTCTCTCTCTCGCAAATACTACCAAAATCCAAACAACAACGGACGCGAGGCAAGTGCACAGTGTTCGATATTCGCACCTGTCCCGGGAGGCAGAACACGGACTGTTCCGAGATGAGTTTGACGCAGAAGTCCATGTCGTCCGCAATGTCGCCCAGCTGAGAGATGTCAATGCCCACCTGCGAGTGAGAGAGAAGAAGGACGCGAAGGTGAGTGACTGCATATGGCTATACAGGACGAAACTACCACGCTCCCTGCAATACGCACAATTTGACGAGACAACCACACAGTTAACACACACACACACACGCACACACACACACACACACACGCACACACACACACACACACACACACACACACACACACACACACCACGCACCATCATATACATGGCGCCCTGTGGCATGATGGGCTTGAGAACGGACGACTTGGAGAGCGTCGCAAAGGACGCCTCGGCATTTTCCTGCGGGAGACGAATGTGCACACGTTCAAGTTCCTGTGCCACACACACACACACACACACACACACACACACACACACACACACACACACGCGCACACCACGCACACACACACGCACACCACGCACACACACACATCTTCCACCCACGCACCCTAATTTGTCCAAGGACGGACGTGTAGAAGTCGCTCGGCGTATTTCCAAGTATTGCGGGAAGTGCCGCCTGCACGAGAGTGTTCGCGCCGAGAATGCGCTGCGAGAGAGACACAAGGCCACCGCGAATCTGTGGGACACATGTGGGGACACGAATGATAAGAGAATCAACAGCCAACATGGCCCATGCATGCATATAAACGCAATAACGCACTCTCCCTTCCCTCAAGACCAAACAAGAGCGAACAGTGTGTGTGTGTGTGTGTGTGTGTGTGTGTGTGTGTGTGTGTGTGTGTGTGTGTGTGTGTGTGTGTGTGTGTGTGTGTGTGTGTCAAGAGAGACCACGCGCGCCCAACCACGCAGGTCATCCCCCGTTATCACAGCCATAGTCGCAATGTGCACGCTGCCAAACTCGCCTCCTTTTCGAAGATGTTGTTGCGGTCGTAGATGAGCACCCATCCCACGCGCCACCCGGGCACAAGCCACCGCTTGGCGATTCCGCCGCACGTCAGAATGGGCACATTCTGCGCACGACAACAACGTGGGATTACAGGGCAATCGAAGGTCTGACAATCGCACGCAACCACACGCACAGAAACACAGCAGCACACACTGAGCAATATACACAGTTGCACGAGTAGGCGAAGGTCTGACAATCGCACGCATAGATAGCGGCACAGACTGAGCAAGACACACAGTTACACAAGTAGGCGAAGGCAAACCATAAAATGGCTATCGAAAACAGTCAAACGGAATGCAACCGAAAAGCGGTCTGTTGCACGCGCAATTCAATGCAGCCGATTCCACTTCGACGCTTTGACGGACCTTGGAGAGCGGCGCGAGTGGGTGGTAGTGCTGTCCCTCAAAGACCATGTCGGCGTAAATCTCGTCGGAGATGATCGGAACGAAGTGCCTCTCGGCCACTGCGGGGGCAGCAAAGCGCTTGAGTTACGCCGAAATACACACGCATACACGAACAATGGTCACACACACACACACACACACACACACGCGCACACGCACACACACACACGCACGCACACGCACACACGCACATACACTACACACGTACACACGCACACACGCACATACAAAACTACTACACACGTACACACGCACACACGCACATACAAAAACACTACACGTACACACGCACACACGCACACACATACACGCATAAACACACACACACGCACGCACACACACGCACCGTCAATAATGGCGAGCAGGTGCTCTTTGGAGAAGACGGAGCCACAGGGGTTCGACGGGTTGTTCACCACAATCGCCGCCGTTGTGTCGTCAATGGCAGCCTCAAGCATGGTGAGATCCGCCTGCCAGTTGTTCTGGGGCTGCGGGGACGGCGAGATGGGCATATGGCATCAGCCTCAATACCCATTAATTATAAAGCGTGCGTCTGTGTGTGTGTGTGTGTGTGTGTGTATGTGTGTGTGTGTATGTGCGTGTGTGTGTGTGTGTGTGTGTGCGTGTGTGTGTGTGTGCGTGTGTGTGTGTGTCTGTTAGGTGTACCCGAACAGGCCATGACACAACATGAGGGAAGTAACACATACACAGCCCACGCACAAACGGTCAGGCGTACAGCCCATAGCACATCGTGAAGCACAATATCGCACGCACAGCCCGCACGCACACAGGGCACACACACACACACACACGCGCACACATACACACACACACACACACACACACACACACACACACACACACACACACACAGGGCTCACGCACCAACAGGTCATAGTACTTGATGTGGATGCCGAGGGACGTCGAGAGCGTCTCGTAGAGAGGGAACCCGGGGCGAGGCACAAGGATCGTCTGCCCCGGATTGGCGAGTGCGTTGATGGCCAGCTCAATCGCACCCGAGCACCCGCTCGCAATGACAACATCCTGTGTGTGTGTGTGTGTGCGCGCGTGTGCGTGCGTGCGTGTTGGGGAATGGAAGGGCGACCAGGTTAACGAAAAGTGAGATGGGCTGCATGCGCATGTACTCGCGTCCCCCACGCAAGTGCGAAGGTAAAACTACAGGTGGCAGGGAACAGTTGTTGCTGAGGCATCAGTTCGAAAGAGTTATATATAATGAACTCTGTGAAGACTGTAGAATAGTGCCGCGGCGACGCATGGGTGTGTGCGCGCGCTTGTGTGTGTGTGTTTTGTGTGTTTTGTGTGTGAGGAGGGTTGCGGCTCCGACCTTCGCCTCCAGTTTCGCGTTTTCATACGAATAAAGACTGGCGATTGCCTTTCGCGCATCCTCGTAGCCTGACACCGCAGAAATGAGAACTTCCACGGCCCGATAGGGGATAGATTTGGTGTCGCACACACGCACACACGCACGCACGCACGCACACGCACACACACACACACAGACACAAACACACACACACACACACCACACACACAAGCACACACAAACACACGCACACACGCGCGCACACGCACGCACACACACACACACACACAAACACGCACACACACACACCACATACATACACACACACACACACACACACACACACACACACACTCGCGGGCAATTTTACGCACCGACAGACATGGGATATCCGTTGGCCTTGTGACCCTTCACGGCGTCGACCACAGCGTCCACAACGACGTCATGCGTCTTGAGGTTGCCGAATATCGTGGGATCACCTGCGCAGAGCAGGCATGTGCACGCGCGTGAGGGCCAAACGACGCGTG
Organism: Pigoraptor vietnamica; assembly: GCA_943704525.1. Lineage (NCBI taxonomy): Eukaryota > Filasterea > Ministeriida > Capsasporidae > Pigoraptor > Pigoraptor vietnamica. The sequence goes on along the minus strand of CALSCQ010002503.1, from coordinate 13,379 downwards.
TGCCGCACGCTACAACAGCACCCGTACATATCCATACACAATAACGCCCGTACATATCCATACAACACAGAACCGCACTTATAATGTGCGAACACACAGCCAATCACACACCCCCCTGCGAGCACAGCTGTCACTCACACACGCCACCACAGACCCCTTTGCGAACACAGCCTTCACACACACACGCATCATTCACTTTGCATCCCCACACACACTCCACAGCACTTTCCCGCGCACAGCGACGCATACGCACCGATGGAGAGGGAGATCATGTCCTTGGCGGGGTTCGGCGTAATCTTCATTTGATCGACGATCTTTCGTATGGGATTGCGCGTGTTCTTGGCCATGTCGGACGCCGCCGTGTTCCACGCACCACGCGGCATTCTCAGAGAGTGCACTCGCCGGTGCAAGGGTGGGGAGCGCAACAAGAGGGAACGGGGAAGAGAGGTGGTACAGAAAGTTTGGAGAGATTCTGAAACGAACCTCATGCCACTAAAAAATGACATAACACACGCGCGTGTTACTCACGGTCACGTGGAGCGACCACAAACAACAATCAGCCGATACGCCGGGCAACCGGTGACGGAACGGCTCGGAATCGAACGAAGCGCGCTTTGCCGGGCCGTTTGACACAGCCCACGAACGACCCCTTCTCCTTGTGAGTGCTCTCGTTCGCGTTCGCTTAGCAGCTGCTGGCGTCACACGGGGTGCTCGTCACACCGTTCGCTGCCTGTCCGGTGATCCGCCGGCACGGACCCGCGGCGCCGGCAGTGCAGCAACGCACATGGAACCTTAAGCTCTCTAATGCATACAGCCGACCCTGTAGCCTTCGGCGCTCTGGCAGGCGTAAGTCGTGGGCTGAGGTCTGAATCTGACGCAACGCACAAGCGGCGAGCGCGTCGTGGCGAAAACGGACTATTGTCCATAACAAATGTTACCCTGAATGTTACCACCAGTGCGGTTATCAGTGTCCGTGACCCTCAACAAAAAGCACCATCTTTCTCGTGAGTCCTCGCACGCATCCCAACGGAACGGGATGGAGGCCGACGCACTTGACGAGGGCCGGTTGCGTGCGCCATTGAGTATGGGGTTGCTGTCACTGCCGAACGAGGTGATTGTTTTTCACATAGCGCGACAGTTGAGTCGGCGCAACAAAGGCGACGCGGACGTGCGCGCCCTTGCGCGTGTGTGCGTGCGTCTGTGGCACTTGCTGCGCCGAGAGCGCTGTTACATGCTGAGAGCGAGCTGTGCTGTCGCATACTGCGAGGATGCCGGATTTCGCGCCCTCGTCAACGCCACGTTTGACAGCGATCGCATCAAGATTGTGCCAACGAGCCTGCCATCCACGGGCAATCCACTGGTGCGTGATGCGACTGTGTGTGTGTGTGTGTGACGCGTAAACCAACGCGCTTGAATCTGACCCAATAGTGTCATGGGATTGTATTGTGCCATGATGTACGGTCTGGAACCGTGTACGGGCGCGTATAGTGATTCATATGCCCACTTTCTTTTTTCTTCTACCATATCTATTACTACCTATAATGTACCAGCATATTGTGTGTGTGTGTGTGTGTTTGTGTGTGTGTTTGTGTGTGTGTATGTGTGCGTGAGTGAGGGAGTGAGGTGAGTGAGTGAGGGAGTGAGAGAGAGAGAGGGTGTGTGTGTGTGTTTATGTGTGTGTATTTGTGTGCATTTGCGTGTGTGTTGTGTGCGAGTGTGCCGGCGGTGCATGTGCGCACGCGCGCGCGTGTGTCCTCTGTGTGTGTGTGTGTGTGTGTATGTATGTTTGTGCGTGTTCATGCGTGTGTGTGTGTGTGTGTTTGTGCGTGTTCATGCGTGTGCGCGTGTGTGCACGAGTGAAGGTATATGTGTCCATGCGTGTTTTCGCGCGACGTGTAGCCAGTCCGTGCGTGGCATGCATGCACGTGCGTACGCCGATTAACTCATTCGCACTGCAGATAATCGATTTTGAGGCTTTGGGAAACGTCCACACACTCTCCCTCCGAGCTCCCGGCAGACCCTTGGACCGTTGGACGGCACGCGGCATTGCGTCGATGGGGCTCATTCACACCCTCTTTCTCTCCTCGTGTGAACTCGACGCGGCCGACCTCGCTGCACTTGGACGGGTGCACACACTCACGCTCGACGAATGCACGCTGCTCGCTGACGTCGCGCATCTCCGCAACGTGCACACGCTGGCCCTAAACCACTGCTTCAACGTGGATGACTTGACGCCGCTGGGCCGAGGGTCTCTCCACAAGCTGGAGCTAAGCGGGCAACGCATTACGGACGTGTCTGGACTCGGCCGGGTGCACACGCTCGAACTCGTGTACTGCCCGCAGGTATCTGACGTCTCCGCGCTCGGTGGCGCGCGTGAATTGTGGCTGTGCCGCTGCGAAGCGGTGACGGACGTTTCCGCGCTTGGGAGTGTCTGGACTGCCGGGCTTACCAAAAGCTCCGTGTCCGACGTGTCTGCCCTGCGCAGCGCTCGCGATCTCTTCCTGATAATGTGTCCCAACGTGACGCACGTGGACGTCGGCGGCGATTGTTGCTTTGTAGGGTGCGAGAACCTGGGTTCTGTCTCCTTGGACGTCACGCGCCGCGACAGGCGCGTCCTCGTGAGAAAATGCAACAACCTGACGTCCGTTACGCGCGGGAGTAACGCCCCGACACAGGGAGTGCCGCTCCCAACGACGCGCCGCGCGACAACAAGTGTTAAATTCGAATCCTGTGCGAGGCTTGAGGACATTGGCGGGCTAAGGGGCTTTTTTGCCGTTCACATTGAAACATGCCCTGTCCTCAGCGACATTCGCCCACTCGCCGACTGCGCGTGCGTGGTGCTGAAGCAGTGCGAGGGCGTCGTCGACGTCTCGCCGCTCTCGCGGTGCACAATTGTCGAACTTTGGGGCTGTGTGAACGTGTCCGATGTCTCGGCGCTCGGGCGCGTTAAGAGCCTCACTATTGGCGATTGCCCGCTCGTCACGGACTTCTCTGCGTTGCGTGGGATGAGGCACTTGCGTGTGTACGGAGCGCCAGACGGAGCGCAAGAGATACTCTATGTGCCGCGTGGCGACGAAGGGACACCGAGTGGGGAAGCCCGCGCTGCTGAATAATGGTCAATGTGAGAGCACCGGCTTTGATTGCCTGTGCAGCGTGTGTGTCTCGTTTGCGCTAGTGGTGTGGTGCGCGTGTCTCGTTTGCGGTGTGGCGTGGTGCGCGTGTGTCTCGTTTGCGGCGTGGTGTGTTGCGCTTGTGCTGTACTGCAGCCGACAGGAAACGCAGACCACGTGCGGACACGGCGTACAAATCTTAAAGTATGTACGTGCGTCGTCACAAGACATGACATGTAACCATAGATGCCAATAGCCACCGAGGCACGTGACTTGTCTTCGGGTCCCGTTGCCGGTGACCTTCGTTTAGAGGCAGCATTCCACTTTTTGTAAAAACAAACGCACGGCGCACGCACGCAAAATGCATCAATGCGATACACACAACGCGACGCGCGTCCTTGGGAGACGCGAGTTCTCGGAGAGTCCTCCCACGTGCACCACCATCGTCAACAAACAACAAATACTTAAAACTTATCCACGAAAACAAACAGAGTAAAACTACTTCGAAGAGGCCGACTTGAGCCGCTCGTCCTCGTCGCTGTACACCTCCACGTACGGCGACGCTGCCCCGCTCCTCCCTTCCTGCGGACTCGGCACTGCCTCCACGTTCACGCTCCCCGAACTGCTGTGGTGCGACGGCGAAGGCACCTCGTTCACCACAAGGTAAAAGTCGCCGCGCCCCGCCGCGCTGGACGGCCCCGCCTCCCCTCCGGACAGGTCCAGGTAACCGGCGGCCATCTGCGCCGGCGCCCCAATCTCCTCGTTCTGGCGCGACTTCTTTCGCAGCGCGGCGAGCATGCCAGGCGACCGCACGGTGCCGTCGTCTTTGCTCTTCCGCCGGCCCTGCGCGCCTTCATCGTCCTTACTCTTGCGACGTTGCGCAGCCACCATCGGCGCCGAGGGACGCCGCTTGCCGTCTTCCTCGGACGTGTCTTTGCTCTTTCGCCGACCGCCTGCGACCATCCCCGTCATCTCGATTGCCTCGGGGCGTTTCTCGTCGCTCATGCGGCGCGCGCGCTTCGCCGTTCCCTTTGGCGATTTCGGCGACTTGTTGCCGCTGGACTTCGCTGTGAAAGCGGCAAACTCGCTCGGTCGCCGTGCGTAGCGAGGGTCATCCTCCGTCACGGGTTCGTACGGGTGATCGCTCTGCAGCTTCGCCTCCGCATCCGCGTTGTCATAGTCCCTCTCGCCAATCGAAAACGGCTTGACGTACGCGCCGCCCGCGACATTGTGGCTGCTTGCGTGCATGTCGACGCTCACGGTGCCGTCTCCCATCCCGTTGCCCTCGACGTGCTCCTCTTCAAGCGCGATGAATTCCGAAATGAGCGTGCTGATACGCGTGAACGTCGGCCGCTGCTCGGGGTCCTCCAGCCAACACGCGCGCATGACCTCGTAAACGGCCTCGGGGCACAGGTCCGGACGGGTGAGGCGGTTGCCTGACGTGATGTAGCCGAGCACCTCGACGTTGGCGACGCCGGGGTAGGGCGTCATGCTGCCGAAGGTGTACATCTCCCTGCATTGTTGCGTGCGTGGGGATGCGTGTGAGGCGGATGCACGACGCACGAAAACAGAGTCGCGACTGTGCGCGTTCGTAGCAGCGTGCGTGGGAGACGGATGCAGGATACAACAAAAAAAAGGCCGCGACTGTGCGCGCGTTCGTGACTTTTACGCTATTTGCGAGCCAACCCACCAGCACGTGACGCCGTAGCTCCAGACGTCGCTCTTCTCGCTGAATCGGAGGTGCTTGAGCGCTGCGTCGTAACATGGTAACACATATCAGCACATTATAGTTTACCGTCGCGCACACACACACCCATTCGCCATCGCGATACACACGCCAAGTGCACAGATGCACTCTTCCTCTGTCACTCACACACAGTCCGCTCGCGCCCTTCGGCGTCGTACACACCAGTACGAGACGCACACACGCACGTAGACCGATACACTACTTGCACATTACACAGCGACATGCGAAAATCTATGGCCATCGCATGCCGACCCTCGCACCCACCTTCAGGCGCGCACCACTTGATGGGAATTTTGCCGCGCTTTGACTTTTTGACGTAAAAGTTTTCCTCCGTTTGCCGAGACATCCCAAAGTCCGCAATCTGAGGACCACACATGCCAATTAGGGTTTTGTTGGAGGTATGCATCAACAGACATATGCATGTGCCATCGCGTCCATCCACACCGTACAAGTCTGCATACACGCCGTGCGTTCTAAGTGCACAGGCACAGGTACAGGCACAGGCACAGACACAGGCACAGGCGCAGGCACGCGCACGCACACGCGCGCGCACAAAAACACGCACAGTCACAGGCACACGTACACCCACATGCACACGCACGCGCACAAGCATAGGCACACGCACATGCACGCCCAATGAAGCAAGTGCGACAGAGAATACAACAGTTGCATAGAAGTTGCGTGGACGCACCTTCACAATGTACCCGCCGAAAGCGTCTTGGCCGACCTGCGCCGACCAACATAGAGCTGATCAGAACATACACTCTGCCAGATATAATGAAACGCGCGCACACACCGCGCCGGCGATTCAGCACATCCTTCCGCGTCACACACGCGCACACACGCGCACACGCGCACACACTCGCACACACGCACGCACACCCGCGCAAAACACGCACACACACTCGCGCACAGGACTTGCCAAGCACAACCCACCATGACGTTTCGGGCTGCGAGGTCGCGATGGCTGTAGCGGCAAGGGGGTGTTTGGAGAAATGACGATTGAGCGAATGCGCAAGTGAAGAATTGGAGGCGTGATTTGTCCCAAACTGGTATTGCGTGTGTGTATGTGTGTGTGTGCGCGCCTGCGCGCGTGTGCGTGTGTGTGTGCGGTGTGCGGTGTGTGGTGTGTGAGTGCGTGCGAGCACCGTAGGAGTGTGCGTGCATGTGTGCGTGAATGCCCTAATGACCTCTCTCCCACTCACACAATGTTGATGCTGGAGAGGAACGCCATGCCGTCGGCCGCTTGGCGCGCAAAGTGGGCGAGGAGCAGTAGCGTGACGTCATTCGCGCGCGTTTCCTCGGGAAGGTCGCGCACAAACTGGCGAAGGGAGCCGTGAGGGACAAACTCGAGGAGAATCCTGAAAGCGGAGAAAAAGAGGCGTCGGCTCAAATTAAAATAGTCGATGATACCACGAAGAGAGCATAGCGGAAGAATTGAAGAGAATAAGCATGGCTTAACAAAAGCACCAACAATGGCGACACGTGAACGACAGCGGTCTGCGTGTTCGCGCACGAGGGAGTACCATGCGCATGGATTTTGGTATGTTGCCCCGAGAATGTCGAAAAAACACCAGACAGGGTGTGTGCGTGTGTGCATGTTAAGGCGCGTGGGTGAAGCGTATTCGCACTCACAGCATGGGCTCGTCCTTTGTAACGATGCCACACAAGGAAACGACGTTTTCGTTTGTTACGCCCTTCATAATCTCGGCCTCGGCTGCGACGAACGAATGCGTCATCATAAATGCGTCATCATACCACCGTCACATTTGCCCATCTAGTGCAATGCCAAGCAACAGACATGCACACACACGCACAACCCACACACACACACACACACACACACACACACACACACGCACACACACACACGCACACGCACACGCATACACACACACACACACACACACAGACACAGACACAGACACACACACACACACTCATTTGCACGCGCACACCACGCTTGCTCGGAGGCACAGGGACTGCGTACCAAGAAACTCGATGCGCTCCTCGAAGGTCGCGCCCTCCTTGAGCGACTTGCAGGCGCAAATGCGAGGACGTCCGTTGAGAATGAGGCGAGCCTTGTGCACGACGCCAAACTCGCCCTCTGCGACGGTAATAATGGGCGACGAGTCAATGCACGCAGAGACTGCAAATACCCAGAAACTGCTGAAATGAACAGTAGTGACAGCTGTGCACTCATAGGGGTTGAACCCCATCGACTCTAGAAACAGCGAGACGGAGAGAGACAGGCAGAACCGCACCTCCGAGCTTCTCCTGCATCTGAATCAGACCGCGGTCAATCTCCATGCTCGCAAATTCCTCACGCCGCGGCGCAAGGTGCTTCTCGAGGAAGAGGAGGTGTGCCTCCTTGCTCTTGCGCGCGCGGTACCGCAGCACTTGCCAACGAACGGCCACGACCGCAAGCGCAGCCACGAGGAGCCCGGGCACGACGGTCGCCGGCACAATGGTCGTCAGGTCAGACGACGACTGTGCGGGGCCCACCGACGCTTCAAACTCACACGACGGGCCCTTTCCGCCGGCGTCGTCCTTGTACGTCTTTCCGTTCGGGCACCCGGCCACGACGGTAACGGGAATTTGGGCGTTTGCGCTGAAGGGTGGGTCGAACATTGTGTAGAGGCGATTGCCAGAGTCAAACGTGAGAGAGTACAACCCCGGCGCTGCGTGGACGACCAGCGATTGGAACGTGACGCTCTGCTCGTCAAAGTTCTTGACCGTGTCGCCGGTGAGCGCCCGAGAATCGTTTCCGAGGGAGGCCACGACCGACACCATCTGCGAGGGGGGCATGACGGCGTCGTTTCCGTAGCGATCGACCATCCGCAGCGTGAAGTTGAGCGAGTCGCCGGCGAACACGTATAGGGCTGCGGGGCCTGTCCAAGTAAAGCTCACGGGGGACGTTGTGGCGCGGGCCGGGGTTGCGACCGCGCTGAGCTCAAGCGCGGTCGGTGCCGAATCCAGCGTGTCGGCTGTGAGTGCGGTGAATATGCCGTGACCGATCAGGGAGTCCGACGTAGAGTAACGCACAGTAACGTTGACGGTGGGGAGAGAGAGCCACTTTGGCGCCTTCTCGAGGTACGCCGTTCCGCCGATGCCGTACGCTGCGCGACTCCTTCCCGCGACGCAACTGTCCAGGAGGACGTTCGTCGTGCGCAGAGTTGACTTCGAGACAAAGAAACACCCGCCGTGGACATCCGCCGTCGCATTCTTGAACCACACGTCCAGGAGTGTGACGCTCGAGCTCCGCGCCATGTAGAGCGCTCCCCCGTACTGGGCGCTCGCCGAATCCACCGTGACCTTCGTGAGCGCCGCTTCGGCAGAGTTGTAGATGGCCAAGAAACCGCCCACGCCAGTCGCCGTCCGCGAGTGACCAAAGTAGGCGCCGTTGAGGTTGAGCCTTGTGCCGTTGCCCACGACCACCCACGCGCCGCCATTGCCGTAAATTGCGTCGTCTTTGAATATCTCGGCGTCGTCACCCTTGACGTCCGCAACCGATGTCACGGAGAGCGAAGTCACCTGGAGAGAGAGAAGAGTTAGGTTGGGTAGGTGGGTGTGGGTGGGAGGGGCGTGGCGTAGGGGGAGCAGTGGTCGTAGGCTGCTCAAGATTCAAGAGCCCACAATGCCCCGACTTCCAGTGTTCTGAATGCGCGAGTGCGCGGATGGCTGGCGAGAATGGGCTACAAATGGCTACGGCGTGAAGGCGCTCTATGATCAAACGAGGAGAAACGCAAGAATACTGGGTAAAGAGTCCGTGTGCATGCGTGCGCGAATAACGGCGAGGGACATAGCCCACACGTGCGAGTGCGTGCGTCCGTCACGTCCGTACAACAGGCGCAATACCCACGTTCGCCTTGCAGCCCAGCCGCAACTTTGCGAATCCGCCCTCGCTCGGCCCTGCAACAGTGCCAAACGTCGCACGGTCCATGGTCACGTGGCCCCCGCTACACAAGAACGCGCCCCCAATAATCGCGTTCGAACTGCCAACGTTCAACATCGAGAAATTCGCCGTGGCGACATCCTGCAGGTACGCGACGCCTCCGCTGCCGCTGGCGTTGATCATCTGCGCATTCACGTTGCTCATGACCGCACTCGCGCTCACGGTGAGCTTGACAAGGCCCCCGTCCGCGCCAGCAGAGACCGACGCAACGGTGACGCCGTCCATATCGGCACTCGACGCCTCGACGGCCTGCAGCAGCCCGCCGTGCGTGCCTGCGCTGGCCAACGTGTTGACGCTGAGGGTGCGAACCGTGAGATGGGCGCGCGCAGACAGCGCAAAGACGCCCCCGACCTGCGCCGCCGACGAGGTTCCCAAAACGACATCGTAGAGCGAAGCGGTCGAGGCATCGTCCAGCGACGCGAAGCCCCCGCCGACATTTGCGGACGTCGTCCCTATAAACACCCTCCGCATCTCGAGCGCGGCCCGCGTGGATAGGGAAATGGTGCCTCCCGACCCAAGCACGGAGACCGAATCGACCGTGACGTCCGTCAGCGACGCATTCGCGGAGGAAGTGAGATACACCACGCCGCCCGATGTTGCCTTCGACGTCCCGACGTTGATAGTGCGCGCTGTGAGCACGCACGTGGTGCAGTCTGCCCGGAAGCATCCGCCGCTGCTGCCGGCAGACGCAGTGGTGACGTTCACGCGCGAGACGTCGACAATTGCTGCGCGTGTCATGGCGACGATGGCGCCGAACAAATCGACGGAAGACGCGACGACGTTGATGTCGCTGAGAGTTGCTTGCCCCTCATCGTTCACGAGGGCAATTCCGCCCTGGTTCGCCCGGATGCTCGTAACAGACACGTTACGAACGTCCACCCAACCGTGCTGCATGACCACGACGAGCCCTCCGTCCGTGGCGTCGATTGTCTGGACAGTCGTGCTGTTTACAAACACCTTGGTCGTGCCTCCTCCCGTCGACAGAAAGCCGCCCGTGTCGGCCGACGTGTAGTTCACGGTCACCCTCGTGATGTACACGTTGGCGTCCTCCGTCGCGTACACGAAACCCCCTTGCCCCTTATCGATCGACTTGCAGTAGTCCACGTGCACGTCGCTGATGGTCATCGTGCTCGCCTGCGTCGCGAACCCAAAGCCGCCGCCAGAGCCCTTCGTCGTCACCGCGCGCCCCACACGCGTCGACCGCACGACGGCCGTACTCTTTCCGAAGAGTGCCACGACGCCACCGGCCCCGTTCGTCACCGCCAGGTTGTGAAACGTACAGCCCGAGGCTTCAAAATAGCTCCCGAGCTCCGCGCGCACGATGCCACCGCCAGGTGTGGACGGCGTGCCCGTCAGCGTGGACGCGACCGCACCGACCGATCCCGTCGACCCTCCGTCGGCAGGGCTCAGCGGCTGGTAGAACGACACGGTGCCATTTACGTTACAGTTGCGCATCACCAGCACCGCGCCCACTGTGAGCGCGGCGACGGCGCCGTCCCCGCCGGGCGAGCACGTGATGTCGGTGAAGTTCGAGTTTGTCGCGTTCATGCTCCCGCCGGTGCCGACGAAGACAGCCCCGCCGTTGTCGGTCGATTGGGTGCCGCGAAACCGCGACGCGTCGACGCTGGCCCGTGCATTCAAGAAGACGCTGATGGCACCGCCGCCCGTGAGCGCGCTCTTCGAGGTCAAGTTTGTGCCGCCCGCCCCAGTGTTCTGGAAGTCGCACTGCGCGACGTTCACGTACGTCCGGTCGCCCTGCGCGTAAATGGCGCCTCCACGTACGCCGGCGTGCGTCCCAAAGAACGCAGAATTCGTCACTTTCACCTGTGCACCGTCGATGGCCGCAAGCGCACCGCCCTCGATCTCGGCATATCCGCCCTGGAAAGTGAGGTTGGAGAGCGTCGCATCGCCGCCGCGGACGACCACGCCGGCGCCCTGCATGTGCGGCGAATCGGGCGACTGCACGCGAACCTCCGACCCGAGGAACGTGCACGTGTCCACGAGCGAATTGGTCGAGTTGTCCAGACAGAGGGCGCCCGCGAGGTCCGAGGCCGACGTCATAGCGAATTGCGTACGCACGACAGACGCCCCGTTCGCGTTCGCGATGGCCACCGCCCCGCCAAACCCTGTGGTCCCACCCGCAGAACACCGTGTAAACACAGCGTCCTTCACGGTGACCGCGCTCTGCGTGGCCATAATGGCACCGCCGGATGTCGATGAATCGCAGTTCTGAAAGTTCCCGCCGCGAACCGTCAGCGTTGAATTGGCGTCTGCGTGCACGACACCGCCGGAGCCCACGGCGCTGCACCCGATCGCCAGCACCCCGTCGAGCGTAACGGAACAGTTCAAGCAGCTCGCATAGACGGCGCCGCCGTTACCCGCAGCCTTCAGTCGCCGGAACGACGCGCGCTGTACGGATAAGCTTGCCCGGTCCTGGACAACTGCGAAGCCGCCGTGGAACAGGCCCATCGTCCCGTTAACCGTCAAATCCATGGCACTCAGCCCGTCCACCCTCAACGTCGCGGAATTCAGCAGGCTCGCAAAGCCGGCCGCTGGCGCCGTCACGCTCCGCGCCACGCCTCCGGTAACCTTCACAGTCGCCCGGTCCTTCACGACAAGAACGCCGCCGCTCCCCGGCACGTTAAGATTGCTAAAGGTGCATCCGACGAACGTCGCGTTGGACGAATCGCGCGCGCACAACACGCCGCCGAGAGGGTCGGCTATGGTTGGGACCGGCATCTGCGGCGGACCACCCCCCGGCCCTGCCGCCGGTGCGGTGGGAACAATCGCCTGCATCGACGTCGGCGCAAAATTCCCATCGTCGAAGGTGCAGCCGATGGCGCTGAGCGTCGAAGTGTCCGCGAGGCGCACGAGCCCACTGCCCGCAGTCACAGAGCTCGAGCTGAAACTGGTGACTGCGATCGTGTCTAGCACGGCGTTGGCGTTGCCGTCCAGCCGCACGAGGATCCCCTCGTCACTGTTCGACGACAGGCCGTCAAACGAAGACTGTCGTATGGTAACCGCGGCGCCGGCGGCAGCGCTAACCCAGGCGTGGCTTTGGCGCACTTGCACGGAGAGGAACGACACCGAAGAGCCCGGCTGCACGCTCCACCAGTGTCCGGACGCGTTGCCGCACCCGACAAATGTCATGTTCGAGAACTGAAAGTTGCCCTCCAGCAACACCGTGAGGTTCGTGATCGGGCAGCCGAGCGACAGTCCGCCGTTGTTCCCCTCAAACACCACCAGGCTCGCACCCGGCGCCCTGAAAGCGAGCGACCCGCCCTCCGTCGCGGGATCGTAAAACGGCACGAGGCCCGCAGGAAGGCGTATACGCACGACGGATCCGACGCCCCGGGCCATGCGCCGACCTAGGGGGGGCGGCGGCGGGCTGCCGGACGGCTGCGGCGAAGCGCCACTCGGCTGAGGACTGCCCGAGGGTTGCGAAGAAGTACCACCGCCTGACACGGAGCTGACGCTACTCGCGGAGGCCGTCGCACGCACGGACGTGGTCACGGCCACCGTGGTCGCTGCGGATGTAGAGGCGACATGCGGGGACGACTGCGCTCCAGCACCTGTTGTGGGATTGCCCGATGGTGCGGCAGACGAGGCGACTTGCGGGGACGACTGCGCGCCAGCACCTGTAGTGGGAGTGCCGGATGGTGCGGCAGACGAGGCGACTTGCGGGGACGACTGCGGGCCAGCCCCTGTAGAGGGAGTGCCCGACAGTTTGGGCGGGGAAGATGCATTCGGCGTTGACTGCGGAGACTGCGCGGCACCCCCCGAGGTCGGCGACACGGGCGAAGCGGCGGGTTGTTGCTGCCCGGCCTGCGAGGCTTGCGGCAGGGAGCACGAGACGCTCGACGCCGCGGGCGCGACCGAACCGCCAGAAAGCTGCGTCATGGCGCGTGCCCACATGGATGCGAGTGTGTCGCCGCACCTATAGTCGACGATAATGTCCGGCGCAGATGTAACGCACGGGGACGCCGCAAGCACGAGAAGGAGAAAGAGAGCAAGGCGGTAGCGCGAACCGCGACGACTGTGCGCCATGGTGTGTGTGGCACGTTGTCGCCGTGCTTCAAGCTAAAAAAAAAAAACGAGAACGATTACAGACAACTTTCTTACACGTGCCCACATACACACACAAACACACACACACACACACACACACACACGCACACCGTCAAATACAGGAGGTACGCTCGTGGAACACTCGTTGAAAGTGCGGCGCGTGTTCTTACTTGAGTGTGTAGCGCGCACCGTGTGGGGGCAACACACGATCGCTAAAAATGGCCAACGTGCCATCCGGGAATCGAACCCACGACTTTCAAAAAGTCGAAGATCGAACTTCCCCGCTGCGCCACTGCAGTCACCCGGGTTATTTCTGTCTCTCCACGGACCCTATTTCAGGCGCTGGGTCACGTGGCCTGGTAGCAGCCGCTTTGGCTCGCTACACGCCCCCTAGGCTCAACCAACTGCAGCTGCTCCCTGCAGCTCCCGGCAGTTGTTGAGACTAAGTTCTCGAGACACGGCTGCCATTACAGGCCAGCTCCCATGTCTTCGGTTGCCT
>CALSCQ010002502.1:0-13945 GCA_943704525.1 Pigoraptor vietnamica | reverse complement strand
CCCCCCCCCCCCCCCCCCCCCCGCACACACACACACACGGGGGCTCGCACACCAATTCACCAATCGCGCCTACGCCGCAGATTGCGCTTGAAATGCTGATCCTTTTGACGGACTATGACGACGCCAACGTCGTGCTTGCCGTGGACGCGGCGAGCTATTGCGCGCGAGAGGCCGCCTCGGTCATCTTCAGGGAGCTTGTGCTCCTGCTGGACGCCGCCGACACGGACATCGCGGTGGGTGGGCTTTGTGTGGCACTGACTGCGCACTATGTTGTGCCATTCCACCCGCATTTATCACCGCTGTTGCTGAATTGCTGTCTCTACCCGCAGCTATTGGCCATCACGCTCGTCAACACGCTGGCCAACTGCAGCGACGACGAGGACACGTTCTACGACATGACCGACGCCTTTGAGGTCGCGGGGATTGCCGCTGCCATCCGCCGGCGCCTCGCGGACGCTGCTGTGGACGCGCGTTTGGCGGACCAGCTCCTGTTTTACGAGTCTGTTCTCGCGGAGGCCGACGCGGGCAAGGGTTTGGCGGGCGGGCGGGCGTGGTCGCTCCAGCGACGTGCGTCGTTGCAGCAGTCGGGGTCGCCGTCGTCTTTGCGCGACTCGTCAAGCTCTTCGCTAGCGAGTGCACCTATCGCCACCGCCGCCGCCGCCGCCGCAAACGCGCAGAAGGTGCAGCGCATGCTCAAGGGCTCGACGGGGTCGACGGTGGGCCTGGGGACGGCGGCAGCCAAGAAGCAACTTCAGCGGCAGCTCTCTGGCGTTCGCGACGGCGACCGACGGAAAGCCCTAGACGTCGCCGAGCCGCACTCGCCGCGCGCGCGCAAGATTATGGATCGCCCGAGCTCGCTATACGGATCGCACACGTCGTCGCCGCTGGCAGACCGCGCTGGTGCGCGGAAGGCGCAGTCGGTGCGCGAGCGAGGGGAACGTGGGGATGTGGAGGTGTCGTCGCCCGCGTCAACGCCCACCCGCAAACGGCGGCTGTCCCTCCGGGCGCGCTCCAGGTCGCTTGCAGAGTCCCCGTCTGAACCCACGCCGTCTATGCCGCAGGCTGCCTCGGGGGACAGCCTGCCGGCGCCCGCGACGCCCAGTTCTGCGCGCGCGATCGACTCGGACGCTGAGGTGCCAATTGAGGTGCCAATCGAGTACGAGGTAATGCCGGAAGAGGGCGCACAAACGGACTTACTATCGGTTTCGGCGCCTGCAGCCGTGCTGTCGCGTGGTGATGACGACGATGTCCCCTTCCTGTCGCACCCTGACGACGGCGCCGAGTCGACCAGCGTGTGGGCAAAGCGGAAGGCGCGGGCAAGTGCGTGGGCACCAAGCATCAGTCCCACGGAGGAAGTTTCGGCGTCGGCTGGTGGTCACGCACCCGATGCTGCGGTTGTACTCGAGAGCGAGCCGCTGTCGCCCGACGCAATTTCGGAGTCTGTGTCGGCTGAAGCCGTAATTGGCGAGGCTAGGGTGGAGGGGACGGGTGACGGGAGTGAACACGAGGAGGTCGCTGTGCGTGCGTCACTCGAGCCTATCGAAGAAGGCAAAGAAGGGACGGGGGCGAGTAGTACGGGTGTGGTAAGCAGCGCTTCGTCGCATGCGTCGCTGGCTGTGGCCGAGCCGTCCGCGGATGTCGCGACTCCCGTTCTTGTTGACCACACCTTTGCTGAGGGCACGCCGTTGGCGACAGTCGAACACGAGTGGGACACCGAACATGCCGAAACTGTGCTCTCAGTAGCGCCGTCGTCGGCGTGGGTCGCTGACGCTGGAGACGCGTCACGTGCCTCTGGGGGGACTGGCGACGACGCACCCACTGGATCGGTTGCGCCTGTACCGCGCTCCCCCTCGCCGACGTATGCGGACACTGTCGCTTCGTTTGTGCCTGCGCACGCCGCTGTCCCATCCGTAGACGGGCTTTGTGGGGGCTTTGACGCCGCGGAGGCCCCGCAGGCGATTTTGGCGCCGTTGTGCACACACAGGCCGATTGCTTTCAGTGCCGTCGCCGATGCAACAGTCAGCGAAATTGCGTCGGCCGCCGCGGATTCGCTGCAGACGGCCGCTCCCGTCATGCTCTCGGAAGCCTCCGCACAGGACTCGCCTTTGGCCGAGCAGCGCCTTACCAAGCGCGATTCCCACAGCACAAATTTTGAGCCCGCAGAGTCGCATTCGCGAATTTCACCAGCTGTCCATGGCGCCGGTCCGGTCGCGAGCACGCCCGCGTCCAACGGCATCGACGCTGGTGCGGCCGCTTTTCCTGATGTGGCCTCGAGCGCCCCCCATTCGAAAGCCGGGCGCCTTTCGTCCGCAGCGGGCGCGGAGTGGGTTGAGGAGAGGACCGAGCTGGTGCAGTCAAAACTGCAGGCGTCGTCGGTGTCGCCTAGTCGTGAGGTGCGCGGCAGCTTTCGTGTTCTTTGTGCCTTCTATGTCTTGCCATGCTAATGTGCTTGGGTGAGCGTTTGGGTCTGCACATTTCTCCGGTTTCAATCTGACCGAGCGCGCCTGAATCTCGCAGGACGTTCGCACCAAGCCGCCCTCGCCGACACCGCGTGAGCTGGAGGAACCTGGCATCGTTGTCCAGATGGAACCCGCCACTTCGGACGGGCTCTCCCACTCATTGCCCACCGACGGTATGCGGCACACCCTCCGCCTGGCCCGCATGCAATCGGAACCTGCCGCAGGGGAGGGTGCGAAGTCGCTCGTGTCGCCGCGCGGCCACGTGACCGGTCGCATTGCGAGCCACGCAAGTCAGGGCAGCCTCGCCTCTGTGTGTGTGCCGCCCTCCGCGACCGCTGCCGCCCAGCCCCGCCGGATGGTCAGGCAGCCATCGGTGCAGCACGCGGGAAGCGAACCCTTGCTCGCGCAGGGGAGCCGTGCGCGCACTTCCTCTGCCCCGGCGCAAGGGGTCGCGCACCACTCGGTTCCCGATGGCAAGCACTCCGGCGACGCTGTGGCCCCTGTTGCGACGCCGGCGGCCGCCCCCGCGCACCGTCACGCGGAGTCTTCGTCGCATGGACCCCATGCACACGCTGAGGCTGCGTTGTCGTCGGCAAAGCAGCCGCTCACTCCGCGAGCCTCTGGACTAGCAGGGGTCGACGCCAACGGCGCCTCGCCCGCGCACTCGCCGAGCAAATCGTCCTTGGCGTCCGCCTCGGGATCGTCGCAGGCGGCGTCGCAGTCGCGTTCGTCTCTGGCTTCAAACTCTGGCAACCTGCACGGCGGCAGCAAGGCCACTACGCGGCCACTGCGGTCGTCTGCATCGACGACGCTGGCGGAACGTCGCGCGGACGCAGTTGCGAAGAAGGCAACGGGCGCCGGTCATGCAGCAGCTGACAAGTCCCCGAAAAAAACGGCGTCGCTGAGGGACGTAAGTTCCACGGCCGCGCCCGCACGGGCGGCAACCCACCTGAGCACTCCAGAGAAGAAATCTGCGGCCGCAAAGAAGACGCCCTCGAGCGCACCCTCTCCGGTCACGGCGCGGGTGCAGCAGCGCAGCGCCTCGTCTGTGGCGCTTAGGGCAGAGCCGTCTGCGGTCGACCAGAAGCGAATGCCGCGCAGTCAATCGTCGGTGCGCCCGGGTGACCGCGCGCGTCCCACATCGGCTGTCTCGCGCGGCGCAGCCCCCAGCACCCCTAAGGCGAGTGTGCGCGCTGCCTCGTCGGCCGCAGTGCCACCGGCCCACGCGGATGCGCTTTCGGTTGCGGAGTCTGTCGCACCCCTTCTACCCTCCGTTATCTCGGCGAAGGACAGTGCCGTGGCGCCTTCCGCCGTAGCGCCTGTCAAAGAGCCGGAGCCTGTTGTGCGCAAGTCGGCATCGGCGCAGATTGCCCCCCACGGTCTCCAGCAGACGCGCAGCCGCACCAAATCGCTCGAGGACGACGCGCTGGAGCGCCTCCGCAATGCCCTTCGCGCGGCCTCTGGCACTTCTCTCCCTGCACGCGACGGATCGACGCCTGCCGCCCCGCCCACGCCCGGAAAGCCACCCGCGCAGCATGTTTCGCAGGCCCAGAAGCCGATTGTCGTTGAAATCGACGAGACGGCGGCGGTTGCTGAGGGCGAGGTGCTCACTGTGCGACTGTACGACCACGACGTGGGCAGCGGGTGCGTGTTTCTGTGGGGTCTGTTTGCTGCCGTTGCGGTGGTCGATGTTTGCTCACGTGACCTTCATGTGCAGCAAGCGGCAGCCGGTGTGCATTGTGGAGGCTGCCGACGAGGCCGGCGTGCGCACCCCGCTGGTGACCGGCAGCAGCATCGATCGGTCCGGACAGGGCACCCCCTTTGTGCACCATTCACGCCGGCAGTCCGTGTCGATGGACAGCGCCGACCTGAAGCCACACCCTCCCGCGGCGGTGTCAGCGCCAGTCAGCGCCGCGGCGTCGGAAGAGTCACTGCAAAAGGCGTCTGCCAGCGCGCCCACTTCGGCGCTCGCGAGCCCCCGCGGACCCGCAGCCGCATCACTGCCCGACCGCGCACCGTCGGACAGCCGCCTGGAGCTGTTGCGGGGGCTTCCGGGCCGCCTTCGCCGCGGCCATTCGCAGGGCCTGCTTCACGTGGCGAGCGGGCGACCGGGCTCGCCCCAGTCGTTCACCACGATGAGTGGGGCGCGCGTGATAGTGCGCGGCGCGGTCCCCCACTCTGCGGTGCAGCTCCGGCCGGGGGCGGACGGTCGCCTCGTGCGCACAGCGTCCGACAGCCGCCTCTCCGTGGAACATCTCGTCGCGGCGCAAATGGCGCTGCCCGCTGGCGTGTCGCAGTCTGTTGTTGGTGTGGACCGTGCACAGCCGCCCGCGGCCGTTATCACGTTTGACCGCGAGACGGGGCGCATCTCCATCGAGGGGTTTCCGGCGAGTGGGCGCATCACCATCCAGCGCCCCACGTCCAAGAGCGTGCTGTCGGTGCAGGTCGAGCAGGGAGAGGAGGCGGTGAGTTCGGCCGGCGGCGAAGAAGCGCTCGCGATGCCCGAGCCAGAGCCCACGAAGCCGCCGCCCCTCCAGCTTGTTCTGCGCGACTACGATTTCACCGACCTCCTCGACGACGAGGACGCGTCCGCAGCGGCCGCAGACGCCCCGGATGGCCCTCCGCCACCGCCACCGCCGCCCCCAGGTGGGCTCGGAATGCCGCCACCGCCGCCGCCGCCCCCAGGTGGGCTGGGTGTGCCTCCACCGCCTCCGCCTCCGCCGTTGGCGCCTCAAGCGGGTGTTCCTCCGCCGCCTCCCCCTCCTCCGCCGCTTACAGTGCCAGAGGCCGGGTCATCCGTGCCCCCGCCACCCCCGCCGCCGCCGGTGCTGTTGGGGGTGCTCGCGTCCCGTGAAGATAGCGCGGAGGGCGAAAGTGCGATCGCGTCAACAGCGAACACACCGCCTGCCGACACGGAGGCGTTTGACGTGTTTCCTGATGTCGACGACGCCGTGTTCGAAGGCGCGGTGGTTGATGGGATGCTCCTGGACGAGGTCGCGTCCGTGCCCCTGCCGCCGTCGCCCGCGCCTGGCGCTGAGAGCGAGTGGGACCCCCTGACACCCGTCAAGGCGCACTCGGCAGACGCGCTCGCTGCGATGGACGAAGATAATCGCCTGTTGACGCCCATGGGCACCGAGGGCAGCGCGTGAGTACCGACTTGGAATGATCTGTTTTATGTAGTGCGTTCTTGCGGGTGCTTGTTTCTTCCACTGCTCAGCTTCATCTACTCACCGCCGCCTCGTAACCGTTCCCGTGCAGTACGGCGCCAGTGTCTCCCATGCCCCTTTCGCCCCTGTCGCCCCTCAGCGCGCCCCCGTCGAAGTCGCCCCTTGCGCGCGGTTCGCTGTCTGCAAAGACGATCGTACTGCGACAGTTACACTGGACGAAGGTTGCGAGTGGCCCGAAGAAGAGCGGCACCGTGTGGGCGTCTCTCGCGCCGATGGCATTGGACGCCGAGCGTATTCGCGCACTCTTCGGCTCGGAGCAGACTTCGGGTCGGCGCATGTCTATTCGCGCCCCGGATGCTGGCCCTAAAATCGTCACGGTCCTCGACAAGAAGCGTGCGAACGCCGTTGCGATTGCGACGACGCGCCTTCCTTCTGCACGCCACGTGGGCGACGCCATAGCCTCGATGGACGACACGAAGATTGACCGCGAGGGCATCTCACGCCTCGTCGCCCTTGTGCCTACGGCCGAGGAAATCGCTGCGATACAGGCCGCGCAGGTGGGATTCGCACTGAGGCCTGTGCTGTGCACATCTGGCGGGATTCGCTCTGATGTCTGTGTTGTCCGCTAACGAATGGCTGATTTCAATGTCTTGCCAGGCCGATGCTCCGGGACTGGCGCTGGGGGCGGCGGAGGAGTATCTGATGGCGCTCGCCGACATATCGGAGTTGCCGGCTCGGCTGAAGGTGATGCATGCGTTCTTGCTGACGCGTTCAATAGTCCTTTTACGATGGGCTCAACGGAGCTCTTGTTGGCCTTGCAGGTGTGGAGTTTCATGCTCGATTTTACGGACGCGGAGGAGGCCATCGCGCGCCGACTTATGGATCTGAAGAAGGCGCTCGCAGAGTTGTGCGAGTCGTCCTCACTCCGCACTGTTCTGTCCGCCGTGCTGTCGATCGGAAATTTTCTGAACGACGGCACGAGTCGCGGGCGCGCAGAGGGCTTTGGCATGGACATTCTCTCGCGGCTGTCGGACACGCGCGACGTTGCCGGCAAGTCGACCCTACTGGACCTCGTCGTGTCGGTCGTTCGCGAGGCAAGCCCCGAGGCTTGTGGCCTGTATGAAGAGCTGCTGCACGTGCACCGCTCGGTAAAGGGCGACGTCGAGGCCATCGAGGCGGACATTGCGTCGCTGGACGGATCGCTGCGGCAGTGCCAGAGCGCCGTGAAGCGCATCGCAATGCACCCCACGGGGTCGCAGTACGGTGAGCGACTCCCACCTTTCCTCGACGACGCGGCGCGGCGGGTGGCCATCTTGAACGCTGTCCACCGGCGCGTGATGGTGCGTGCGACGAAGACGGTGCAGTTTTTTGGCATGCCCGCCGCCGCCGCGGAAAAATCGCGCCTGAAGGAGTTTCTGCAGAGCGTGAGCGATTTCGCATTCGAGGTGGGTGCAGCCATGCGACCCGCGGATTCATTCAGTGCGTTTTCTCACATTCCTCGCACTTGCTGTCCTTTCATATCTCAGTTCAGGAGCATTGTGCGGCGGACGGAACAGATGGAAGCGGCGGCGAAGGCAAAGCTGCAGCGGAGCATGACGCGCGGAAAGCGAATCACGCTCAGGTCCAGAGAGCAGGTGCTTGTCCTGAACGTGTCTGTTTGATCGGTGCCTGTGGGCGAATGGCGCACTAACTTTGTCTTGATTGTCCAGGAGACGACCGATGGACTGGCCGTGGAG
Organism: Pigoraptor vietnamica; assembly: GCA_943704525.1. Lineage (NCBI taxonomy): Eukaryota > Filasterea > Ministeriida > Capsasporidae > Pigoraptor > Pigoraptor vietnamica. Next base: position 6,583 of record CALSCQ010002502.1, on the reverse strand, counting down.
CCCGCCGACGGTGCGTGCCTTATATCTTTGCGTGCGATACGCTTGCCCGCACGCTGGTATCGCAGCGGCGGTGCGATTCTGATCTCACTCGTTAATGTAGTCGTATCGATGGTGACCGGCATCCTTTCAATGTCGCAGGAGAAGGTGCTGAAAGGGGCGATGCGCTGTTGGACAGCGTCTCGTCACTCCTTGAGTCCCACACACGCCGTCGTCGTAAGCCAAATTCGACGAGCTCGCGGACGTCGAGTGGGTTTCTGTTCCCGTGGCACTGGCATGGAAGTGGTTCTAGCAAGTGACTGCTCATTTTTGTCGCTGTGTGTGTGTGACACATTTGGGCACCAATCATGTTAATACGCCGTGGTTGTGCGCAGTTCGCAATGCGCTCGTCGACGGTTTGGCGACTTGAATTTTCCGGCAGAGCATATCGATTGTGGCCTTGCACGACGAGTGGCCGGCCTCGAAAATTATCCCCGTTGCCCGGTCTTAATAATATTGACAATCAACAAATTCCCTCAGTTGTTTGGTGGACATGAAGAAAATTAATGTGTGCCGTATGCATGGTGCAACACGAGAAATTGGTGGGCACTGAATGGACATGAATGGTGATGGTCTCACATACCCAAATCCTTGACCAGGGCACCAACGAGACTCCTGCCTTGACGTAACCGGAACAGTCGGTCACGGAGAGGCGGCGAGCAATAATGCAAACGAATGATAGCGGCATTGCCGAACTTACAGCGCCATTTGACAATCCCGTTTAATTTGTCTCCGCGGGCGCCCTGAGCTCCGGCACGTCGGCTGGCATCGGAAGACCCCATGCGAGGTAGAGGCCCGCCTTGAGCACGAGCCAGTCCGTGTCGCACATGCCGCTGACCTTCCGCATGAACTGCAGTATGCGGTGCTCGGTAGCCTCTGCATTCTCGTCCCTCGGGCGCTCAAGTACCTCCGCCACGCCCTCGTACTGAAGCGCAGGGGACGCCCATGCTTTGCCGTCCTGCGCCCGCAGAGCCTCGATCGACCAGGACGCGCCGTTGCCCGTGACGAGCGTCTGGAGGCTCGCGCATTGCGCCGCCGCACGCACGAGCCAGTGGGCGAGCTTGGCGTTCAGTGGTTGCTGCTTCAGCACAAGGCTGCGCACGGTGGCGGCCGGCAGATCGCGCGACTGGAGAGCCTCGCAGAGCGCGCGTATATCGCGATTTCCCAGCCAGCACAGCGACCCGTTGAGGGAGTGGCAGACCGATAGCAGTTTCCCCAACGCAGCACCACTGGTGCCACCCTTTCGCTTGCGCTCCATCGTGGCGTCCGAATCGTCGACGACCTTCTTCTTCTTCTTTGCCGCCTTTTTTGACTTTTTCTTTTTGGACTGCGGGCGGAAATCCGAGTGTTAGGAACGTCCACCAGGTGGACATCAGGGGAGCATTTCGCTTGACGTCACAGGAACAGAGAGGGGCCAAAAACAAGAGAATTAAAGAGTTTAAAATGTCAGTGGGCATTGGAAAAAGGAATGTAAAAATGGATACAAAAGGATTCAAGGGATCAGAACAGAGCACTCGGCACCGCAACAAGAATGAGAGGGGAAAAAGGACCAGTGTGGCACCCGTACATTCCCATCATCCTCGTCGTCACTGTCCGCTCCAGAGTCGCCGTCACCCAGCACCGATGTGTCGCGCCACTCCATCTGCCAGTGCGAACGGCTTCCGTTCCAGTTGCCCGACAGGTCTACCGTCTGAAGCGGGGCCCCAGCGTTCGCCACCATCGCCGCAATGCGCTCCGCCGCGTGCGCGAAGGCGTCTGTCCCCGCACGCGACTGCGACAGGACAAGCTCGTCGAGTCCGGACGAACCGCGCCGGGCGAGGCTGTCGCAAACGATCGTCATCCCGGTGTCGGTGAGCTGGCAGCCGCCCAAACGCAGGCGCCGAAGGCTCTTCATCTCGGGAAGAACGTCGGCTAGCTGCTCCACAAACACGGTGTTGCGGTGGCCCTTGGACAGGGTCAAGTCCTCGCCAGACAGATCCAACTCCACGAGGCCAGGCGGGAACGCAAGGCGGCGCGCGAGGGGGGTGTCAGCGCCGCGCACTTCGGTCCGCTTCACGAGCAGCTCCTTCACGCCGCACTTGCTCCACCCGAGATACGCCTTGAGGGCGAGTGCCGCCTGTGGGTCCACAGTGAGGCACTTGATCTCCAGACGCTGGAGACCGGTCACGTCGGCGTCCGCCTCCACAGCCTGTCGTGAAACCGGACGCAATATTAGGCAAAGCATCGTGGAACGAAGAAAAATGATTTACGTCTACAACGCACGACATGGGCAATTACTGACACACCACCTTCTGCAGTCCAGCCAGAATAATGGACGCTGCCGTCTCTCCCAAGTGCTTGCGCAGCTTGAGGGAGAGCGGCACGATTTCTCCGGCGACTCGCACTTCGCGCAGCACAAAGTCCCGTACGACTTCCACAATTTCGGGCGGAAGGTCGCGCCCGGTCAGCTCGATGCCCGTCACGGACGTTGCCGAGCGGAGCGCCGTGTCGAGTCCTTTAGCGTCCGCGCGCCGGAACGAAAGGTCGTTGATCGAAAGCAGCGACAGCTCGTCTGCCATTAACCGCACTGTGAGTGGGTTGGACGACACCACTGTGGCCGCGACAACGTTGCGCTTGGCACGTGTCTTGATCTTGCGTGCGAGGCTCGCATAGCGGAGAGTGCTCAGCGTTTCCTGTGAGGCATTTATGTCAACATTCCCCGTTGCCGCAACAAACCAGAAAAAAAAAAAAAAAAAAAAAAAAACTCATAAGGGAAGGATCGAACGAACCAAAGTAAAAAGCGAGGAAAAGGAAACAGGATCGGCAGGGATGTACGACACGGATGCAGGGATGTACGACACGGCACCTCATAATTGTCGGACGACGGCCCGACAGTGGCGAGCATGATCGTCTTCGCATTGCCGTCGAGCGCCTCCTTCAGCACCCACGTGAGCGGCGAGTCCCTGCGCACGAGTGTCGGGCGTGAGCAAATTTGGAGGCACACACGCAGAATTCACATTATGATTCACTATTCGTGGCGCACGAGACATTTCAGCGCCTACCTGTACGGCACGACTGTCTGCGGCTTGAACGAGCGCATGGCGAGGGACGCCAGGCAGGCATTCAGCGCAAGAAGAGACTTGTTAATGGCGACGCCCTCGCGATGCCGCTCAGCGTTCCCTCCGCGAGTTCGCACACGCTCACTGCACAAAAAAAGGAACACGTCAGGGCGAAGCTAGTTGGTCAGCTTTACAATCTATGCACGCACACACAACGGCAACTCCCACGCACATTCGAATTCACAGAACGCACCTTCCAGCCAAGTCTACGAGGGAGATGAGGCTCGAACCCGTGGTCGCAGCGGTTGTTCCGGAGGCACTCTTGCGCCACGAGAACCGCAGCTGCATGATGGTGTGCGACCGCGACGACTGCCGGTTCATATTTGTGGACGCGACGGTGCGCTGGCTGAACCCGTTGAGCATCAGCGCGCTGCAAGTAAATAGTGCATAAGCAAAACCGCAGAACAAGCCGAGAAGAGGCCCTCTTGCCCACCTCATCGCCTCATAGCTGCGAACGGAAGCCCACGAGAGACCTTCGACATATGGGCCCTTCTCCGGATGACAGCGCACCTGTATTGACGCGTGTTAATCCGCACAACCAGACGTATTCATATTCCTCCAATAACAAAAGGTTAACTCGTGTTCCTCAAATGGCCCCGCTGACACACACACACATACACACCACACACATCCACACACACGCGCGCGTGCTCACACACACATCTCATAATGCAAAGTATGCCCACCTTCAGCGCTGTCTGTGCACTGGCCGGCACGAGGAGATCGTAAACGTCGTCCAGATATATCTCCATCATGCACATCGACACGCTGTAATGGGCGTCCGCATGCGCCTCCGCCGTCAGTCCAGACACTTTCCGGAACATTTCCGCGAGAAAACGCGGGGCGAATCCTTGCGTCGCGTCATTGGTGGGATCGCCAAACATCGAGTAGGTCTTGCCCGTCCCCGTCTGCACGCGCGCCAGTCGTAGCACAGTCACACTCGTGCAAGGGCCAAATCTTATTCGAAATTGCACAATTCTCCACTGCGCAACACACACAACAAATATAACAACACAAACCTGGCCGTATGCAAACATCGTGACGTTGTAGCCCTCGAGGGCGTTGTTGAAGACGTCCTGTCCGATGAGCCGAAAGACGGCCTCCTGCGACACGAACCTGCGTGTGTACAATGAGGCCCCGGGGGGGGGGGGGGGGAGGGGGGGGCATTATGAGATACCTTGGCACACGTCATGTCGCAGCAAAGCGGCGCCAACCGATCGCATAAAGCGGAAGACGAAACGCCCATCGCGTGCATCACGCGCAGCGATCGCAGTAGGTGGCGCAAATACGCAGGCCCTTCACATAACAACGTTCAAAACGGCAACCACAAGCGCACGTGCAAAAACACACCGGCTCCCGGGCTTCCCACTCGAGTCCAGACAAAAGTCGAACGCGAAAAAGTGCTTCCCCGCGTCGTCCCCCTTGCCGCCGGTGGGGTCCGTCACAGTGATCTGCGCACCCTTCATGTCGACGACGCACGACGAGCCCTTGCCTGCCTCGTCATCGGTCAGTGGGCGCAGGCGCACCGCCACTAGCACATCCGGGGTGGTCCCCGCCATGCGTTGGTGATAGCTCAGCTCGCTGAATGTGTGTTGAGGAACGTGAGTTGGCATAAACATGGAAAATAAAAACGAGCGGACTCCATGTAAGTCACGCAGAGTCGGCATTTCGATAAGCGTGCAAAGTGAATGCTCTCCGTGCTCACCGAAGGGAGCGTGGGAAGTCGCCGTGGTCGCGGTCGGCCTCTTCTGCGTGTGACTTTGTCTTGAAAAACGTGGCGAGGCACACGTGCACGGGCTTCACGTCCAGCTTTCCGAAAAAGTCCGACGACGCGAGCGACGCCTCGTCGGCCGGCGCCTGCACCGCCCGCAGGTACCGCCGCGCCACCGCCAGCACCATCTCCCGATGGAAGAACTTGAGCGTCGCCTCGCCCGTTTCCGCAGCGGGCGCGAGGGCAAAGTCGAGGTCTCGGTAGAGCGCCGCCCACGCCGCGGGTGCCGGCGCGGGGCTCTGCCCATCCGCAGGGCGCGACGCAGGCACGCCCTGCACGGGGATGGCCGCTGCAAGAAGCTCCAACAGCTCGTCCTCGAGCATGCCGGCGCGCGAAAAGGCGATCGCGAGGAGCGTGCGGCAGACGACGTGCAGGCCGTGCTGCGTCTCCAGTCGCGCGATGACCTGCTGCATCAGCCCGGGGACGTCGTCGGGAAGGTCGCGAATGCGCTGTGACACGTGCTCAAAGACGCCAAAAACGCGAAGTTCCTCGCAGGCCTGCCGTATCAGCCGTGTTGTCAGACATTAGTCGCTCGAAAGGGCCGTGCGCGCAAAGATATAAGTATGTCCAACAAGCGCGAAAGTCAAAAACGACAAAAATGCGCACAGGCACAGTGTATGCGAGGAACACAAGGAACGCACGTTCCACAGAAGTGATCAGTTCAAGCCGGCATTGAAAGCGCACGCACGCACCAGCATCAGCCACAGGGGATATTGGGCGCCCGCGTGCGCGAGCAGAAGTCCCATCTGGTCGTCCCCCACGCCATCGCTCAGCCGCTTCGACACTCGTCCGAGAGTGTCCCGCACAATTTCGCGCTGCTCGGCCGCGCTCAGTGGTGCGAGGTCAATCACGCGCACAGCGGGAATGGCCTTCGCCTTCGCCTCGATCCACGCCACGCAGTCGCTGTCCGCGACGCAGCTGAGAATTGTCCGGACATTCGCCGAGGGAATGCCCAGGGGAATCCACGAGAGGCCGTCCTCATGCTGCAGCAGATCGACTGCACAAAGAGCGTCGGCGACAAATGAGCGAGTAACGGGCACAGACATAGTAACTGACACACAGAAAAACGCACGTGCAGCCCAAAGGAAAACGCACTTTCCGTACACGCGCTGCATTCACACGCAGCATCGCAAGCACTTCATGCACGCGCTCTAAGGGCAAACACAATGAAGTGCGCACTCACGCTGGTTGACGGCATCCACGACGACGACCACACGCATGGCGGTCGCCATGAGACCGAGGAGTGCGTGAAAGCACGCACGCAGCGACACGAATCGCTCGGGGAGCGCGATGGACGGGGGCGCGCCCTGCCGCACAACCGCCTCACCGCCGTTCGCAATGATGGCCTTGTCCGCCTCCGTGGTGCCTGCGGGCCCCAGCACGAGACTGATGCGATCACTGCGGTGTGCATGGGCGCAGTAGAACGATAAGAGAGCGGTGAGAAGAAAGAGAGAATGCGAGTTCGGCATGGATTGCAGGAAAAGATCATATTTCCCACACAGCGAGTGATCGCAAGACCCACCGGAGTTCGCCGCAAAACCGCGCGAGCATGGCAATTGGATCGGTCGAGTCAGGCCCAACGCCCGAAAAGTGGTAGAGCACGTGATGCCCGGGGCCTCCGAAGCTGCGAGGGTTGAGCATTTGACACTCGTGCAAGGGCAGCTACTCACGCGGGGGG
>CALSCQ010002500.1:0-38925 GCA_943704525.1 Pigoraptor vietnamica | reverse complement strand
GCGGCTAGTTGCGGCAAGCGAGGCACTTTGCCGCAACAAAGGCGTTTAGTAGGGGGAATTTCGCTAGTTGCGGCAAAATTCCCTTAGTTGCGGCAAGTGAGACACTTTGCCCCAAGTAAGGAAATTTTGCCCCAACTAGCCACTACTTGCGGCAATTCCTTAGTTGCGGCAAAAAAGCCGCGCCGGTTGAAGTGCCACAACAGCGACGTATGCTCTGCACGCATGCATGCATCCATCTCGCGTGTGTGAATGTCGCGCGGCAATGGCTACCGAAAGCGTGCGTGCGCAGCATGAGCCTCTGAATGATCATGTCTTACACACGTTCGTGGTAGCGCGGGGCAGCCTTCTGCCGACCGTCATCCTCAACTACCAGTCCCTCGCGCACCTCCCGGACTACTGGGTGTGCTGCCATTGCTGTTGTGCTGCATGGCTATCGACAGCTGGCTGTTGGTGTTCATTTTCCTGCTGACCATTGATTGAGCGGCATGGATATCGACTGCTGGCTATTTTCCCACTGGCTCTAGTGGTGTATGGCGGATATCGGCACCTTGCGTTTACGAGTTTGTGTGTTTTTTGTCCCACTGGACTGCTGACTATTCGTGCTTGCAGCTGTCGACCCTCGCGGACCACCTTGAGCATCTCTACGCCAAGGGCAACAGCCTGCGCACTCTGCCGCCAGCGATAGGAGACCTTCGATGCCTAAAGGAATTGTAAGTGGGGACACCTTTCCACTCTCTGTGGTTGTGCGCATGGAAATCTCTGGAGAGCCATGCAACACTCAGTTACCCTCAGGCCTGCCGACTGATCTCAACCTGACGGCCGCAGGTGCGTAAGCGTCAATCACATCGTGTCCCTCCCGAGCGGTGCGTTGACATGCGGCGCTGCTGTGCCCTTGCGCGCGTTTTACTGCCACTTATGCTTGTGGCAATTTGCGCAGAAATCGGTCGCCTGGCCTGCCTCACCATCCTCGACGTGTCATACAACGATCTCACGAGCCTCCCCGCGGAAATCGCCGGCTGCACGTCCCTTCGCCGGCTGTGCGTCGCCTACAACGCCATCGAAGCACTTCCCTGCGGCCTTTCGCGTCTCCCGCACCTCGAGACGCTCCTTGCGCGGTGCAACAAGCTCACGGCACTCCCGGACGACATCGCGAACTGCCCGGCACTCTCGTTCGTCGACCTCGGCGGGAATGCGATCGCGGCCGTTCCGAGTGGACTCGCGCGCCTCTCGACGCTCCGCGACTTGAGCCTCCGGTCCAATGCACTCACCGTCGTTCCGCCCTCCCTCGCCACCTTGCCCGTCCTCGAATCGCTCGACGTTGGCGAGAATCGCCGTCTCACATCGGTGCCCGCGGCCCTTGCGCAGTGCAAGCAGCTCTCGTACTTCTGCTACGACCCCATCCAGGGAGAGGCTGCCGCCGAGTACATCGACCGGAGCGCAGTCCCACCGCTCGTCGAAATCGTGTCGCGATCGCTCTGTGCGATGGCCTCGAGTGGGGACGGTTCGCTCGCGTGCGGCGATGTCTCGCAGCTCCCAGCGGAGCTCAGGTCGTGCACTGAGCCGGGTGGTCGCTGCGTGCGCTGCGGGTCGCCGTTCGTGAACGGACTTGCCGTGAGAATTGACATGGGCGACGCGGGTTTTCGGGCGGCGGGTGGATGGACCATGCGCGGCGTGTTCATGTTCCACTACTGCTGCGGGCGCTGTGCGTCTCCGTGCGCGTGCATTTTGCGGCCGGAAGCAGGCGCGCACCGGGAAGGGTGCCCATGGCGAACCCCGGCGGCCACGTGATGTGCGAGAGGGACAGATAACTATTGTGTGTATGACTATGTGCAAGGCGGGACGCACGCGGTACGCAACAGACGCAAGCGGCAAACGACGGCGACGCGGCGCGCAGGGCCCAATTAGTGCTGTTTTTGCCTGTCGGCCTCGATCCTGTCGAGAAGGAACCGAATGGCGCGGAGGTCCTCCTTGGACGCCGGCGACGACATGGCCGCGAGCGCGTACTCGTGGGCTTTGTCGGGCTGGCACAGCACGTAATGGAGCAGCGCGAGCGTGTGGTACGTGACGGCCGTCATGTGCGCATCGACGGCGTAGTCGCCCGCCTGGCCCTCGCGAACAATGAGAATCTGGCGGAGCATCTGGACGGCCTCCGCCTCCTGCGCCTCGTCTGCGTGCGGGCGAAAAAGAAAAACGGGTGCGGTCAGTGCATGGACTGGCACAAGAAAAAATCGATTGAGGTCACATGACGCGAATACAGCGTGCGTCCGCATGGGAATAAATCGCGCTCCAAGGCGATAAAAGCAAGGATAGGCACCCACCGAGGCCGTCTGCGTCGCGCGCGTCGCTGTCGGAGACTGCGCGCGTGAGGTACTTGTGCCAGATTCGCACGACAACGTCGTATTGCGACATGGCCGCGGCCGCGTTGCCCTGGCGCAGTAGCACGTTACCCAGGTGGAAGAACCCGCCGCTCGTCCGGATGTGCTCTGCGCCGTACACGAGCGACGCGTGGTACACGTCCGCCGCCAGCTGCTGCAGCGCAAGTCCCATCGCGCCCTGCGCCTCGTATAGCAGGCCAAAGTTGCGGTAGAGGCGCGACTTGACGGTGGGGTCGCACTCCGGGGCCTTGAGGACGGCCCACTTTGCGTGCGACAGGTACTCTTCCGCCTGCTCAAAGCGGCCCATGCCAATGCTCGCCTCCCCAAGGAGAAGATACGACGGCACGAGCTCAATCGCCGCAGAGCCGTACACGTCGATCGAGAAGCGGAGCGCCTGCATCGCCGCGGGGATGGCGAGGTCGTACTGGCCCTGGTAGAGCAGCTTTTGCGCCTCCGTCTTCGTCAGTTCCATGATGTGTCGCTGTGAGAGTGAGGGAGAGTGAAGGGTCAGTAGAGATAGCGGTATGAATTACGCAAGACAGCTGCGGGCGTCGCGTAACCCCATGCGTCAAGTGCACTCATGCATGCGCGTAGGCATTGAAAAATAAATGGCGATCGCGGCACACACCTGGCGTACGATGCGCTGCTTCTCGCGGTGCTGGCGCTCCTCCTCGGACCCGAGCATGTTTGCGGTCGTCCGCAAGGGGATGAGCAGCTGGCATATCTTCTCGTGGATGCCGTCAAAGTCCACTTTCTGGTGGTCCTTGCCACTGTTGCGAAAAAAGAAAAAAAATACAACGCAACGCAAAGAGTCAGCCCAACTGTCGCACACCGGCGCAAAGATCACCAGCGCCACACATACCAGTAGAACGTGACGCGGCATGCGTCGCACTGTATGTACGCGGGCTTTGAGCACAGCTCGCACACGTGCTTGGTCCCCTTTGGGTTGGCAAGGGGGTTCATCTGCGTCGAGTGGCCAAGGGCCGCGCGGGCCTCCGTGTCCCGCAGTTCCCGCATTCTCGCGCGCAAGCCGCTACTCGCCACTCGCACACCCCAAACGCCGCACAGCAGGTAATAGCTGCCGTAACACTAGCGTGCGCGTTTACATATACAGAAAAGTCCCTATGGAGAAATCGTGTGCGGCCAAAGCCTGTTGCTCTGTCCAGATGATGTTGCTATGGAATCACAGTGACGTCAGAATTCTACGCGATCACAGTGACGTCATTTTATACGTGTTCCGCCGCTGGATTTGTTCAAAAGTCTGACTCCATATTTAAATGCACGCGCACCTATATTTTATAGCACATAAGTGCTAAAGCCAAGGCCGTCGTCGACAGGAGGAAGGATGTAGGGCTTGACAGCCTGCTCGATCACGTGTGCGCCGTGTTTGAGAAGATTTCGCCACGCAGAATTACGCGGAGCCGCTCACTGCCCACCGGACATTCGCACGCATCGATAGTCAACGCCGCACGATACAAAATGGCAAAGCGTTTCGCCAGCTGATCAGGAGCCTCTTTCTTGCCCTCAGTGCCGACTGTCACCTCACCGTAGACCCTTTCAGGGTTCGCCTGCACAGCGACTGAATAAAAAGTTACGTCAAGCCCAAAGTAAACTCACGTCCATGACGGCATCCGCCAGGTAGTGGCGGATGCCGTCATGGAGTACGTCGGCTGCGTCGCCGCCCTCGAGAAAGGCAGACGATCCAACTCGCTTGGACTTGGGAAGGGAGATGCGTGCGAGACCGAAAAGGTCCTTCACGTGGAACGCGCGCGCGTAGTCACAACCCCGCACCTCGCGCAGCTCGCGACGCGCAACGAGCTCAAATGTCGCGCCGGCATTGTAGAAGAGCGGCTTGCTTTTCCGGAACTCTTCTGCGAGCGTGTCGACGCGCCCCCTCAAGTTCGTCGAACCTCGCATTGATTTTTTCGAATTACTCGAGTTGAGTGAGGTTGTTGAACCTCTCGTTAACACTCGAGTTGAGGTTCTTGAAACTCGAGTTGAGGTTGTCGAACCTCTCGTTAAACGCTTGGAAAAGCGCCTCTAAAGTCATAGGGGCAGCCAATCGTTTGTACATGTCGCGCGCCGTGACGCTGTAAGTTCAAATGACGTACCCGTGACGGCATTTGCACAGCCCCGTATGTGCCAACACAACACAGCTGATTCGCCTCCCTTCATCTCGCATCCGCGGCAGTTTTGCGAGGCCATCCACGCACAACGATCGCCCATCGCCACGCACACGCGCACTTGGTCTGCGCTGCGTGGGTTGAGGCTCAATTTATCTCATTTTGGGGGCCGATTATTCGAGAGATTGCGGCGCCTGTTGTCGGTGCATCTGTGGCCTGCGCAGTTTGAGCGTCGCCCTCGAGGGCCTTCGACGGTTTGCCGTCGACCACTTTTGACAACTTTTCGACGTGTGGCGCCGTGGGCGTCTGACAGCAGTTGAAAATGGTGCGTGGCAAAGCCCCTGTGCCGTTGTCTATCTGGCTCATCTGTTACCAGGTGTCCGCGATGTGATGCCGTGTTTGCGCGCGCTATTGTTCGAGTTGACTGCTTGCGCTGAAGGGGTTATGCTGAAATGCCTTCCACAATGTCCGTTCGCTGCGCAGAGTCTCTCGAAGAATTCGAAGATTATGAAGTACCTCAACTATCGGATGCGCATCACGATCCAGGACAGCCGCGTGCTCATCGGGACGTTTATGGCATTCGACAAGCACATGAATCTCGTTCTCGGCGACTGCGAAGAGTTCCGCAAGATCAAGGCCAAGGGCAAGGTCCGTGCGCTCTTGTTTCGTGTTGTAGTGGAGTCGATGGACACGTCTAATTCGCATGCATAACTCTTGTGGATGCCCTGTTTGTGCTGTTGCATGCGGCGTGGCTGCGAGGGGCAAGAATGGGATATGTTCTGCGCACGTGTCTCAAAAAATCCGTTTTCCCCGCGCTTCTGATTGCAGGGAAAGGAGGAGCGCGAGGAGAAGCGCACGCTCGGCCTTGTCGTCCTGCGCGGCGAGAATGTCGTGTCCATGACAGTGGAGGGTCCCCCGCCCGTTGACGAGACGCGGTCGAAGACGGGCGCGGCTGCGGGTGGGCCGGGTGTGGGTCGCGCGGCGGGCCGTGGCATTCCCATTCCGGCGACGGGCCCTCCCCCCATGATGGGCGGTGCGCCGGCGCCTGGTCTCGCCGGCCCCGTGCGCGGCGTGGGCGGTCCCGCGGCGGCGATGATGGCCCCTCAAGGACGCGGTGCGACGCTTGCGGGTGCGCCGCAGCAGTACGGTGTGCCGCCCGGCGGGCGCGGCGCCCCTCCGCCGGGGATGCCGCCACCGGGAATGGGCATGCCCCCGCGGGGCCCTCCTCCTGGCATGCCGCCCCCAGGTATGCCGATGGGCCGCGGCATGCCCCCGCCAGGGATGGGGATGCCGCCCCCGGGTATGCGGCCGCCGATGGGAATGGGGATGCCGCCCCCAGGAATGCCCCCGATGGGACGCGGCATGCCCCCGGGTATGCCCCCGCCAGGAATGCCCCCGATGGGGCGCGGGATGCCCCCGCCAGGGATGCCCCCGCCGGGTATGCCTATGGGTCGCGGCATGCCGCCGCCAGGGATGCCCCCGCGGCCGCCGCAGTGAGTGGGCCCGTCTGCCGCCGGTCGCCCTCGCTCGCGTGTGCGTCCGTGTGCGCGCTTGTATGGGCCTGCGTGCGAGGCAGGGGTCCCAGGAGGATTCCTGCGTGGCGCGCTTGCACTGCGCGGCGTGCGTGTGCGAGGACGTGGCGGGCGGTTGATGCGATTTGGGCTATCGTTGGGCTATCGTTCGCGTTGCGTGTGCGCTGTATGATGTCGCGGCTGCTGCGCCGTTGCGTAAAGCATTTTGCGTTCTGCCTTTCACCCCATCTGTGCAATGGCGTCATTTGCGGTGGGACGGGTTGTCTTGTTTGTGTTTTTCGGGTGTAGTGGAGCCGAAGGACCAGATAAGGAGGATAGAGGGGTCAATGGTCGCTACTCTTTGGAGCGCGCCGTTAGTGCAGCTTTGCTAGGCGCGTGACTCACACAGCGCACTTTCATCTGTAAAGAATAGGTGCAAGCCAACGCCTTGCGCTGGCACACTGGAGCAGCGGGTAGCGAATAATCATTTAATTGTAATTAGTTTTTCGTGGCTGTGCGTATGTGTGGCAGTGTGTCTTCAGGCGGTGTCCAACGCCACCTCAACCACAGCCACACTGTCCACGCTTTCGACAGACGGGCGCTGAGCTGCCGCCGACGAAGCCGACGCCTTTTCCTTATGCTGTGCCTCGATAATGCCCAGCATCTGATCGGCGCTCGCACGGCCCGTCTCGTCGATAAGCCGGCGAAAGTGGCTCACGCGCCCAGACGCGTTCGTCCCCGCGCCGTCCACACCAAACGCAAGCTCGTGCGGCGAGCCCCTCTCGGCAAGGCGGCCTCCATCGAAGACAAGGATCGTGTCAGAGTCGATGATAGTGTTCAGGCGGTGCGCGACGGTGAGCACCGTGCAGCTTGCAAACTTGCGGCGGAGCGTCCCTTGGATGAGCGCGTCCGTGTGCAGGTCGACGTTGGCGGTTGCTTCGTCGATCACGAGAATCTTGTTGCGGCGGAGAATGGCCCTGTGGCGGAGACAATGGAGGCGAGAGCGTCAGCGGACATGCGCAGAGTGCTCACAAGCGATTGAACTACACCCCGCAACCGATTTTCAGACGACATTGGTAACCTTCCTCCCACACGCCCGCGCACACACGACAACAACGCACCTCGCGAGGCATATGAGCTGGCGCTGTCCCACGGAAAAGTTCGCGCCCGACTCGGCCAGTTGCGCCTCGAGGCCGCCGGGGAGTGCTTTGACGGCGGTGCTCAGCTGGACCTCCGAGAGCGCCTCCCACAGCGCCTCGTCCGAGTGCTGCCCAAAGGGGTCGAGGTTCTTGCGCACCGACCCGCTAAAGAGCACGGGGTCCTGTATGCGACAGGCATGCGGAGTGAGTTGCGTGTTGCGTGCGAGCGAGTCTCAACGCTCAATAGTACACACACATGCGCGCGCAGTTCACACAGACGGAAGGCGCACGCAGCGCACCTGTGGGATCACAGAGAGCTTGCTGCGGAGGTCAAACAGGCCAACGGTCGAAATTTTGATCCCATCGATCCAAATTGCACCCTCGTGCTCCACGAGCCTGCATTAGAACGGAGCGCCATCAGACACAGCTACAAGACACACATCTGGCACAAAACAACACGAAACGAGCGCGGAAATGCAGTGTGCACAGCGTCAGCACGAACCGGAACAGCGAGCCCATGAGCGTCGACTTGCCGCTGCCCGTGCGCCCAATCACGCCGACCTTGGTGCCGCCCGCAATCTCCACGGACACGCCCGACAGCGCCGGCGGCAGTTCGGGACGGTAGCGCAGCGTCATGTTGTCGAAGAGGACGCTGCCCACCGACGGCCACTCCTTCGGCGGGCGAGGCTCCACAATGGGCTCGGCCTCCGACTCGAGGCGCGTGTATTCCAGCACGCGCTCCACGGACGTCATGTAGTTCTCGACCTCCGCGCTCTGCCGCACGCACCACTGCGGAAGAAAGAGGGTTGGGTGAGAACACAAAGTTGCGGCAGCGTGGCACGCGCTCATGTCAAAGTTCTGAGGGAATGTGCAAGGGAAGCACATGCAGCACACAACACGTGCAACAACGCACCTGGAAGAGGCCCGTGAGCTGCAGCGCGTACGCCAGCGACAGGCCGACAAGGCCGCCGTCCAGGCGATCGCGCGCAAAAATGGCGAAAAAGGCGGTGGCTGCCACAAAGCAGACGCACAGAAAGTCGAGGCGCTGCCCGAGCCACCGCGCCGTCGCGAGGAAGAGGAAAAACGCGCGCGTGTTGGCGTCCTGCTTGGCCATGAACTCGTCAAAGAAGCGGTCCTGCGCGCCGTAGCCCCGGATGGTCGCGAGGCCGGCGAGCGTCGACGAAAAGTGGCTGTAGATTGGGCTGCGGGTCGGACATGGCAACGTCAAAAACGAACGCACACTCAAAGTGGACGAATGGGAGCACATAGCATGTCCACGCACTGCCAGCACCCGCCCGCGTGCACAAGCACCGCACCTGCGCGTCGTGCCGTCGATGCGCTTGATTTCGCGGGACGTCGCGAGGAAATACGAGCGGAGCTTGAAGAAGGCGATGACGAGGGGGACGAGCGGAATAAAGACCCACGGGTTGATCACGGCCGAGAGGAGCACCGAGCCCAGCACCATGAACGCGCACTGGATGAAGTCGTAGAAGGTGTAGGGCAGCATGTCGTCCATAAGGCCTGCAGAGCACGAGGGGACACAAGTGAGCCATGCGAACATGCACACTCACACACCCGTGTCGAAACTGAACCCTCCATCGACGCAACGGCGAACGAAGAAAACGACCACGAGTGGAGAGAAAGCGACGACGACTCACCGATGTCCTTTGAGAAGCGGTTGAGAATGCGGCCGATGGGATTCGAGTCGAAGAAGAACACGGGCGCGCGGAGGAGGCGACGGAACATCGTGTTGTGCAGGTTTTTGGCAGCCGTCAGAAGGACGCCGAAGAACAGCAGCGCGCGCCCGACAGAGATGACGATCGTGGCGCCAATCAGGCCGGCGTAAATCGCAATGTTCTGAGGGCGGTCGCGGTCGGCAAAGGTGGACGACGACCTGCGCGTGTGGCGCAGTGAGTCAGTGGGCTGCAACAAGAAAAAGTGTTTGGACGAAGTGAATGGAGACGACCCCCGAGCACCCCCTGCACGGCCACCCACCAGAACGAGAGCCACCAGTCTGCCGTCACGAGCGCCCCCTGCGCACAGAGCGACATGACAAGCAGCGCCATGAGCGTCAGCACCGTCCCGCCGGCGCGGAAATAGTCGCGGTACACCTCCCACGCGACCGAGCCTTTCCCGCGCTCTTCCTTCTGAATCAGCGTCATGGTCGTCCGCCGTGTGAGCAGCGCCGGCTTGCCGTTCGTCTGCGCCGCCTTCTTGCCCGCGGCGTTCGCCTCGCTCTTGCGTGCGTCGCGGCCGGGGCTCTCGACCTGGTGCGCCGTCCCAATCAGCTGCGAGAGGTCGAAACCGGCCCGCACGAGCTCGTCAAGGGGACCGACGGCGACCTGCTCCCCGCGGTTGAGCACGAGCACGGCGTCGGCGCCGCCAAGGTACTGCAGCTGGTGCGTTACGAGGACCACGGGCTTGCCCCGCAAGGCACCCCGGATGCAGCAGTCGAAAATGTGGCGGCCGACGGCGGCATCCACGGCGCTCAGAGGGTCGTCGAGGAGGTACACGTCCGCGTCGGCGTACACCGCGCGGGCGAGCGAGACGCGCGCGCGCTGACCCCCGCTGAGCGTGATGCCCCTTTCGCCAATCTCCGTCATGTCGCCGTCCTCGAACAGCATGATGTCGCGGTCGAGTGCGCACGCCTCGATCGCGCGCACGTACCGCGCCTCGTCGTAGGGAAGCCCAAAGAGAATGTTGTCCCGGAGGGTCCCCGAGATAATCCACGCCTCCTGGCCAGCGTAGGCAAGGCGCCCGCGCACGCTCACATTGCCGGACGACGTCTCGAGCTCGCCGAGCGTCGCCATCAGGAGAGACGTCTGTAGATTTTTAGAGCGAGTCAGAAATAGCGCGAACACACCAACAGGAGGGTCGCGCCGAACACACCCGAAGCAACTGAAAAAGAAAGAACGAAAATATGCATAGTAAACGCACCTTTCCGCTGCCGACGGGTCCGACAATCGCCAGGCAGTGGTCCCCTTCGCACTGGAACGTAATGTTCGTGAGCGTCGGCGTGCCGGCCTCCCACGACGCGCTCACGTGATTGAAGCGCACGTGCGGCTTGAGCGCAGGCGCGGCAACGGCGACCACCGCTTCCGTCTTTGAGTTCTCGCGCGACGCCTTGCCACTGCCGCCGTTCGCGGGCTTCGCGTCGGACGCGCGGCGAGAGCTCGGCTCCCCGCGCGGCTTGATCTCCTCGTGCAGAAGAAAGTTCTCGAGGCGCTCGAGGGCGACTCGCGACTCGCTGAGCGCTTGGATCGCGACGGGGACGAAGAGCGTCATGCTCAGGCGCACGTGGGCGAGGTAGGACACGGTCGTAAACACCTTGGAGGGCGTGAGGTCGCCGCCGAGAAAGTGGAACGTGACGAACGTAACGAACGAAATGACGGCGGGGCTGAAGAAATAAAACGAGAGGTTCGCCGCCCGAAGGTAACCCGTCCGCAGCACCTTGGCCATCTCCGACGCGCGGAGTGTCCGGACGACGTCCGAGTAGGGCCCCTCCCACGCGTACATCTTCATCACGCGCATGCCCGAAATGACTTCGCCCATCACACGCACGCGCTCGTCCGTGAGCTTCGCGCTCGCGCGGCGCAGGCGCACAAACACCTTGGCAGACCACGCCTGGAACGGCGCGAGGAGGAAGATGAGCGCAAACCCGGCGACCGCCGACACGCCGACCTCGCGCGTCGAGAGCCAGAGCATGAGGGCGCACTGCAGCGGGCCGATCCACAGAAAGTGGAGGAACGGAATCAGCTGGTCAAACCGCTGGACGTCGTTCGACACGAGGTTGACCACGTGACCCGTCGTCGTCTTGACGAGGCCGCGATGGCCAAGTCCGAGCGCCTGGAGAGTGAAAGAGAGGCGCAATCAGATTTACGCCCGCAACTCAAGCACGCACGCACTGGCTATTCACGACACTCCCGCACGCCCGCACAACGTGGGATGCACACGCACCTTCTTGTACACGGCGCCAATGGCCGCGACGCGCATCTGCATGCCGAGTCTCATCGTGAAGAAGAAGTACATGTGGTGGAGGAAGGCGTGCGAGGCGAGGCCGAGGACAAGGCCCATCGCGTACAGGTAGCCGTTGCGGACGGGCGCCGTGGAGTCGCCCACAAAGTCGATGAGATAGCTCAGCAAAATGGGCTGCGATATTTGGCAGCCAAGCTGGTGTGGTGCGGGGAGCAGAGGAGGGGGAGGGGGAGGGAAGGGGGGGGGATCGTTGAACATGCGTGTGCGAGAAAGAGAGAGCACAACAGACGGGTGTAATAGCAAACGCACCTCAAAGAGAGACAGCACCCCAATCCAAAAGAAAATCCACCCAAACTGCCGCGCATATGCGCGCCACAGCTTTGGCTTGCGACTCGATTCGGCCGACTTCTCCCTCTCGGCAGCCCACGCACTGCGCACGGACCATGGCGTGAGAAAAAAAAATAACGCAGTTTTGAAATTTGTGTGTACAACAAAGCGAGTGTGCTTGCACTGGCATTCGAACGCGCAACCAGCTCTTCCGTGCGCACCCACCTCAGCAGTCCGTCCGTCAGCGGGTGCGACTGGTCCTCGGGCGCAAGCTCAAAGAGGTCGTCGTCCTCGAGCGGCCGCTTCGAGCCCTTCCGAAAGAGCGGATTCAGCCACCAAAACGTATATCGGCTCACATAATTCGTCGCATACATGGGGTTGGGCGGCGGTCTGCTCGGCTCCTTCGCCTTCTCCGCGGGCGCGTCGGCCGGCGACTCCCGAATCTCGTCCAATTCCACCACGACGCTGCTCTCGGGCACAGAGCCGCGAGCGCCCTCCGCTCCCTCGCTCAGCGCATGGGACGCTTGGCGCGCGATGGATCCCCGCCGCGCAATGGGGCCGTGGCCAGCCACATCGGCATCAACGGGCAGCTCAGCCACCGCTTCGTTGTCGTCGTCTGCGGGCGCAGTGTGCTCGTGCATGCCCGAAGCAGCGACGTCTACGCCGGCGACCCCTGCGGACCGCATCTCCTCAATGGCCGCACTGGCAATGGAGATTGCGTCGTCCTCGGCGCCGTCAAACACGCCCGCGGGCGTGCCCGACTCCTCGTCGGCCATGTGGTTGTCTGCGCTACACACGCGCACGTGAGAATGCGAACGTACACCGCGCAACTATGCCGCAGTTCACCCTGCCGGTCAGCAAGGGGTGCAAAGTGTTGTACAAGACGCACGTCTCGTGTGGAGCGTGGTCCTTGAGAGTGCGCGTGTGTGTGTGTTGTGAAGTCGCGCACGTGTGCGATGTGCGGGCGCTTATATCATCGTTGCCGCAATCAACGCGTCATGATGGACAGCCCGCTGACCAATGGGAATACAGAGCGAGAATTCGGCCAGTTTAACGTTACTAATCACCCTCTATATCCATTTATCTCACTACTAACATTACCAAGATATTTACAAACTGTGTCAAGCACTGAATAGTGCCATATAGCATTTTTTACAACTGCGCGTTCATTGGCTGTTGCCATGGACATACACCGACATATGCACAACGCCGGTTCTTGAAAGTCGTGCATTCTCTCTCGCTCTCCCAAAACTCCGCACACACAAACACACACACTCGCCTTGAATTGTGTGTGCGCATTTAGTCTACACGGAGAGTCCCTCTTGCCATCGGCGAAGGCGTGCGTTGTTGTGTGGAATGCGGCATCACCACTAGCGTCTAAATCTGATCGCAACGCCGAAGCGACAATGGGGTCGTGTTCGAGCACACCCGTGGACCCGCTGTCTGCGCGGCGGCAATCGGCGAGCGTGCCACTCAAACCCGTTCCACGAAGATCTCTTTCCGAGAAGAATGACGACGCGGCATCAAGCGCCGTGCCCCTGTCCCCGCCGCCACGTTCGACCTCCGTGGTTGCGCCGCTGCCGTCCAACAACCCCATGAGTCCCCTTGCGAACGCGAGCACGTCGTCCGCCGGAAGTGCAGGGAGCCGCAGCACATCGCGAAGGCAGAGTGCGTTGCGATACACGATCACGGACATTGAGGTTGACCTCCCGCGCCTCCGCACCGCGCACAACACCGCCATGTACCCTGCATCCGAAGTGGTCGTGCGACGCGGCGGCGCTCTCGTTCTGCGAATCAAGACGGACGTTGTCATCACGGACATTGCTGCCGTGCAGCTCGTGGTGGTTATGTCGACCGGCGGCGTAGAATTTGAGGCGCGCCTCTGCACGGCGCCCCCCGGCAAGGCAGACGCTTGGGGCATCACTATTGGCGAGTGCGTGGGAACCACCGTGGAGGTGTCGGTCCACATACCGCCGCAAGCACCCGTCGGCGAGTACTCTGCGTCCATCCGCCTGCGCGCGTCTCCGCCGTCGACGTCCGTGTCGGCGTCCTCGCGCACGCTCTCGAACGTGCTCGTGTCGGAGCAGAAGCTGCCGCAGCGCGTCCTCATCTTCTTCAACCCGTGGTGCGAGCGAGACGACGTGTTCATGGCCGACCCCGACGAACTGAAGGAGTACGTCCTTGCCGAAGAGGGCCTCATATGGACGGGGTCGTCCGCGAAGCTGCGGTCGCGCGCGTGGAACTTTGGGCAGTTCAACAACAAGAGCGTCGCGGCGGTGCTCAAGCTTCTTTCGACCATGTCGCCCGGGCGGCGCGCGCGTCCCGTCGACATTGCGCGGGAAATGACGGCGCTTGTGAACGCCAACGACGACGGGGGCGTGCTGTTGGGCAACTGGAGCGGGGACTACGCCGGCGGAACGAACCCGACCGAGTGGACGGGGAGCGCGCCCATTCTCAAGCAGTTTGTCGACTCGGGACAGAGTGTCGCGTGGGTGTTGCGGAGCGCCTGTGCCGTGCGTTGCGCGGGAGGGGGGGGGGGGGGGGGGGGGGGGGGGGGGGGGAAGCTGTTCGTGCGTGCTGCCTGTGTATGCCTGCGTTGCGCGCTCCGTGCTTGATCACCGCTGACCATACTCACATTTCGCGACGTGTGTGCAGGTACGGCCAGTGCTGGGTGTTTTCCGGCGTCCTCACGACCATCATGCGATGCCTCGGCATTCCCGCGCGCTCCGTCACGAACTTTGATTCTGCGCACGACTGCGAGGCCAACGGCACGGTTGACAAGTACCTCGACGAGTCGGGAAAACCCGTCGCGGAAAAGAACTCGGACTCGGTGTGGAACTTCCACGTGTGGAACGATGTCTGGATGCGACGGCCCGACCTTCCAGAGGGCAACGACGGGTGGCAGGCCATCGACGGCACGCCGCAGGAGCTGAGCGGCGGCCGCTTTGCGACGGGCCCGGCCTCGCTCGCGATGGTGCGGAACGGCGTGGCCGGCGACTACGACGTGGGCTTTGTGACGTCCGAGGTCAACGCCGACGTGCGCACGCTCATGCAGCAGCCGGACGGTTCGTTCAAGGTGATGAAGGTGGACACGCGCCAGGTGGGACGGTTCGTCTCGACGAAGGCCGTTGGAAAGGCGGAGCGCATGGACATCACGTCGCTCTACAAGCATCCCGAGGGCACGGCGCTCGAGCGGGCGGCGGCGCTCAACGCATCCCTCGGCGCACGCCAGACGGTGATTGCGAAGGCATCGTCGTTTGAGGTCAAGCTGAGCGCGAGCAAGACGGCAGCCGGCAGCCCGCTCACCCTTACGTTCGAGGCGACGCTCGCGGACGGCGTGGCTGGACCGCGCACGCTGACGGTCAACATGAGCGCGCAGCTGCGGCGGTACACGTGCCAGGCGATCGGGCAGCCGCTGCTGTTCAGCTCGAAGATCGTCCTTTCGGCCGACAATCCAAAGGGCGCGGCGATTGCGGTCGTCAACGAGAAGGCGTACCTACAGGCACTGCACGACCAATTTTCCGTCGACACGACCGCCTACGCCGTGTGTGAGGAGACGTCCGAGGTGCTCTTCGAGTCGCTCCAGGCGCGCATCCTCATGCCCGGCGTCGAAATTCGCGTCGAGCCGATGTACCCGCGCGTGGGCGAGCCCGCGCGCGCGTTTGTGCGCTTCACGAACCCGCTGTCGATCCCGCTGACCAAGCTCCGCATTGCGATCGAGGGCCTGGCGCTCACAAAACTGCAGACGTTTGAGCAGGAATCGCTCGCGTCCAAGGGCACTGTCGAGGCGTCATTTGCGCTCACCCCGAAGGAGGCCGGCAACAAGGTCCTCGTGGTTACGCTGGGGTCGTCCGAGCTCAGCGACGTGAATGACAGGCTGGAGCTGGACGTGGCCTCGGGTGCGCAGCCATGATTGCGGGTGCGCGTTGGCTTAATATTGTCGCCTCATCGGTGCGTGTGTGCGTGTGCGTGTGCGTGCGTGTGCGTTGCGTGCGGCGTCGGCGCGTCTTCCCATTTACGTCGTCTAAAGTCATCCATTGCAACTAAACTTGAAGAAGCATTTCTTGCCGAAAATCGTGCCGTTGTGCGATCACCTTTGCACCAACATGGATCACGCTCGCTGTGCGGTGTGCGGTGTGCGGTGCTACGTGGAAGCCACACACATTCAACTTCATCAACAGCCCATGCGTTGATGCGGTCCAGCTCGCTGTGCGGTGTGCGGTGCTACGTGGAAGCCGCACGCATTCAACTTCATCCACTAGAAAATTGTTGTGCATTCATGTTTCACATGACCCATAAATTGATGCGGTCCAGCCTTTCGTGTAATAGTGTACATAGCAGCACCCGCGCAACGCAATTTAAACGACAGACGACAATGCGACGCAGCACTCAAACGCAGCGCAGATAGCAGCCTCAACGCGCGCACTCGCGAATCAAATTCCCACCCCACACACGAGCGAGAACAGAGCCACTCTGGCCCTCTACAGCTCGTCGTGGTCCTGGGGCTCCTCCTCGCCGCCGTACTGGGGAGGGGGCGCGCCGCCCTGCTGGTAGAGCTTCTGGATGATCGGGTTCGAGACGGCCTCGAGCTCCTTCTTCTTCTCCTTAAACTCCTCCGTGTCGGCGCCCTGGTTGCCCTCGAGCCACTTGATAATCTCCTCGACCTTCTCCATGATCGTGGCCTTGTCGTCCTCAGACACCTTGCCGCCGAGCTTCTCGTTGTCGTTGAGCTGCGTCTTGAGGGCGTACGCCTGGCTCTCGAGCTCGTTGCGGGCGTCCACGCGCTCCTTGAACTTCTTGTCCTCCTCCGCGAACTTCTCCGCGTCGGCAACCATCCGCTCAATGTCGTCGGGCGTAAGGCGGTTCTGGTCGTTCGTGATCGTGATGGCGTTCTTCGAGCCAGAGCCCCTGAGAGACAAGCATAACGAGCGAATCGTCAGCAAACAGCGTATAGAAGAGACTCACAAACACATTTCAGTCACACTTCACACAACCACAGTTCGAAGCAGGCGGAATACTCACTTGTCCTGGGCGCTGACGTGGAGGATGCCCTCGTTGCTGACCTCGAACGTCACCTCAATCTGGGGAACGCCGCGGGGCGCCGGGGGAATGCCCGTGAGGTCAAACTTGCCGAGGAGGTGGTTGTCCTTGGTCATCGGACGCTCGCCCTCAAACACCTGGATCGTGACCGTGGGCTGGTTGTCCGCAGCCGTGGAAAAGATCTGCGACTTCTTCGTAGGGACGACCGTGTTGCGGGGGATCAGCTTGGTCATGACGCCGCCGACCGTCTCAATGCCGAGCGTGAGGGGGTTCACGTCGAGGAGGACGAGGTCGCCCGTGTTCTGCTCGCCAGAGAGCACGCCGCCCTGAACGGCCGCGCCGTAAGCGACGGCCTCGTCGGGGTTGATGCCACGGCTCGGCTCCTTGCCATTGAAGAAGTCGCGGACGAGCTGCTGGACCTTGGGAATGCGCGTCGAACCGCCGACGAGCACAATCTCGTCAATGTCCTCCTTGCGCATGTCGCCGTCCTCGAGCACCTTGCGCACGGGGACCATCGTCGCCTTGAAGAGGTCCATGTTGAGCTCCTCAAACTTGGCGCGCGTGAGCGTCTCGCTGAAGTCCTCGCCGTCAAAGAACGACTCGATCTCGATGCGGGCCTGGTGCTGGTTGCTGAGGGCGCGCTTGGCCTTCTCGACCTCGCGGCGGAGCTTCTGCACGGCGCGAGAGTCCGTCGACGCGTCGCGGCCCGTCTTCTTCTTGTACAGGGCGAGGAAGTGCTCCATCACGCGCTGGTCAAAGTCCTGGCCGCCGAGATGCGTGTCGCCGTTCGTCGCAACGACCTCAAACACGCCGTTGTCGATCGTGAGGAGCGAGACGTCGAAGGTGCCGCCGCCGAGGTCGAACACGAGAATGTTCTTCTCGCCGTCCTTCTTGTCCAGACCGTACGCAATCGCGGCGGCCGTCGGCTCGTTGATGATGCGGAGAACGTTGAGGCCCGAGATCGTGCCGGCGTCCTTCGTGGCCTGGCGCTGGGCGTCGTTGAAGTAGGCGGGGACCGTCACGACGGCGTGCGTCACCTTCTTACCGAGGTAGGCCTCGGCCGTCTCCTTCATCTTGCCGAGGACCATGGCCGAAATCTCCTCGGGCGTGAAGACCTTGTCCGCGCCGTTAACCGTCACCTTGATGGCGGGCTTGTTGTGCTTGTTGATGACCTTGAACGGCCAGAACTTGAGGTCGCGCTGCACCATCGGGTCCGACCACTCGCGGCCGACGAGGCGCTTGGCGTCAAAGACAGTGTTCTCGGGGTTCGTCGTCAGCTGGTTCTTGGCGGCGTCGCCGACGAGGCGCTCGCCCTCATCCGTGAACGCGACATACGAAGGGGTGATGCGGTTGCCCTGGTCGTTGGCAATAATCTCGACGCGGCCGTTCTTGAAGACACCGACGCACGAGTACGTCGTGCCGAGGTCGATGCCAATAACGGTGCCATACTCCTCCTTCGTCTCGGACTTGTCCTTGGCAGCGCCGGCGACGAGCGCCGCGCAGAGGAGCGCGACGGAAAGGATCGTGAGGGCCTTCATCTTCACACAAAAAAAAAAACGAGAGAAGAAGAGACCGAGAGTTGAAGTGTTGAGTTGCAAAATGACCTCTGCGCATCTTTTTATAAGTGGGCACACACACCGCGAGCCTGACGTGGCGACCTCTGAGTGTGCCCGACAGCACGATTGTGCGAGCGCATGCCAGTGTGTGCTGCGAGCGGGGGGTGTGCGCTGCGTGAGAGTGTGTGTGTGTGCGTGCATGTGCGTTTGTGTGGGCAGGCCGCTCCACTTGCCCTTCCAGCACAGTCTGCCAATACATTGTCCATAGTGAAATCTGCGAATAATAATTGGCTGGCCAATCCGACCAATCACGCAGCGACACGCAGAAGTGTGCTGGGCCAATCAGATCACAGAGCGAGAGCTCGCATGACGTGGATGGCGTCATTTGCGGTTTGGGATAATTGGCCGAAAGCTCGCTACGTTTATTTTACGTTGTATCGTAAAATGGTTCCGACGAGGGCACTTTTGGCACATGGCTGAGTCAGCTGTTTCACGAGAGTTGAAAGGAATCGTTTTGCGATTGAAGCGATTGAACTGCGCCACCGAAGTCTCACCATGCCGCCGAGGAAAGAGCCTGTCGCGCAGACGGAGGACAAGAGCCTCTGGTCACGTGCGTTCCAGAAGGGCGCCAAGTTTGAGAAGGTGCGTTGCTGCCAGCGCATCACCATGTGCAATCTATTAGCTTGATTTGAGCTCCATTGACCTAATGAAGCACTTGTGTCTCTGTTTGAGTGCGCGTTCTCACACGCTGTTCCCTTTTGCGCGCCGTCTTGTTCAGGATGAGCTGCTTGATGTGCTCTACTGGCTGCGGCAAGTGGTCGGGATTGTGCTCGGCCTGGTGTGGGGTCTCTTGCCGCTGACCGGCGCTTTGGGACTCGTTAGGTGCGAAAGAGACACGTCGTATATGTGAAAGATGGACATGTTTTGCGCGTCGTCTGCGGCCCGTTGACATGTTGCGCGTGTGCTTTGCAGCTATTGCGCGCTGAGTTCCGGCGTCATTTATGTGTATGCGTCTGCCGTGTTGGGCATCGACGAGGAAGAGTTTGGTGGCGCGTGGGAGCTCATCAAGGAGGGCTTCATGCCCGGCTTCGCGCTCTTCTTGGTGAGCGTGGTGCTTGTGTGCGCCTGTGCGTGGAGAGTGGCATCAACTGCGGCGGTCGTTCTCTCAATTGTAGCCATTCTGACCCTTCGACCCTTCTGAATTCCAGGTAACTTGGATGACGGTGTACAGCGCACTCCATTTCGACTAGCGCGTTTGCGGTTTTGCGTTCGCGCGTGCGTTGCCGACATTGAAACACTCTCTGCAGTTGATGCAACTTTGTACGGTCAGCTAACATCGCGTGGACGTGTCGCTCTTCGATAAGCTGTCCTCCTTCACTGCCTCTTTGCGCCTACATCGCGCCACGAGCTGTGCTATGGCGTGGCAATCCATGGCGCGCAATTTCTCAAACCATATCGTTTTTTTGTCTGCCGTATGTACAGACGTTCAGACCCCTTTGAGATCATCATGACGTGGGCCACTGTGCCAAGGCAGACGCGCCACCCACGGCCAACGGAAGCTACAACACCACCGAGGGCGCAAGAGAGCGCGCACACACAGAGGCAGTCGTTCAGACCAGGCCGACGGTGGTCATCATTACGAAAGGGTGATATTTTCGACGCAAAAAAGTGACAAAGCGCAAATCAACATCCCCGCGACAGTGGAGACGAGGTGCAATCGGACAGAGAGAAACGACAAGAAGAAGAGACAGCAACGCCAGCGCGCAACGCGACGCACGAGAGCACATGCAGCCGCTTAGATGAGCAGCTTCTCAATCTCCGTCTTGAGCGAGAGGATCTGGCTCTTGAGCTGCGAGCCCTCGTTCACCGTCACCGACGCCGCAATCACAGGGCGCGAGACACCGCACGCACGGCCGAGCGCCTGCTTCGAGGGCACAAAAACGTAGGGGACGTTCTGCATTCGCACAAAGGGTGATGTTAGACGCTGCCACGCATACCGCGCAGTGTTGAAGATAAGGTCACGGCGGCATCAAATGTACCTTGTCCTCGCAGAGGAGAGGAAGGTGGAGGAGGATCTCAAGGGGCTCCGTGTCGGCCGCCATCACAATAAACTCGGCAATGCCGCGGTTGAGCGTCTTCGTGGCTGCGCGTTTCAATTCAAGGACATCAGCGTCCATACTAGTGGGAAGAAGGCACAAAGCAACGCCACGACCATACCAGAATGTGGCGAAGGCACAAAGCAACGCCACGACCATACCAGTCCCCGCACCAAGACCATACTGGTTTGCAAGAGAAACAGCCGAGTAAAAGTCGCTACGTAGACACGCAAGCAACAGCCGACGCCCACACACCCTCGTTCGCGCCCTTCTTAAGCTGCTTGTAGTTCGACGCCTGCTGCACAAGGTCAAGGATCGTGACCGTCAGCTGCGCGTTCGAGAGGGGGTACGCCTTGGGGTTGACCTCCGCCTGCGTGGTAATGGCAGATTGTCAGCTCACATCGAACACACGCTCACACGAACTCCACCGTCCTCGTGAATCCATAACGCGACTGCAAGCAGAAACCCACCATTTTCGAAAGGGGATCTGAAGTTCAAACAAGCAGAGTTGAGAAAATGAGAGGCTCGTTACGGCTCTTTCAGCGTTTTCACAATAACTGCACGTGGCAGCAAGTGCAACTGTGTGTGCCATGTGCGAGCAGCTGTGTCGAACCGATTTCCAAATGGCCGGGACTATTAATTTGAGCACTTCTATTTCATGGGCAATTTTTACCAATATTCAATTCATACCCACAGCCGCACGTGGCTCTCTGCCAAATGACGCATCACCCCGGATGATGTCACGTGACAGACGGGAAGTCAAACACGTGCAGAGTCGATTGATGACACTCACAACACGGCACCGTTTTCCCCTCAGTTCGTCATTCACGCGCTCCCTTCGTGAGCACACGAGTTCCAGCCTCGTCCGTATTCACACACTTCGACCGTCCTTCTCTTGTGTGGGGCGGGGATCCCCTTTCATATCCCGCTATCCCAATCACCGTCCGCGCAGCAGGGCCGTCGGCGTCCTGCGTCGCTTCCATGGCGGCGGTGGTGGGGGCCAATCCGCCCATCATCGGGCGAGAGGTCGTCGGCGTGTCGTTCGCCGTGTACACAGCGGACGACATTCGGCGGCTGAGTGTGAAGAAGATCACGAACCCGGTGCTGTTTGACAATCTCAACAACCCCACGCGTCACGGCCTGTACGATCCCGCGCTCGGACCGACCGACAAGGATGAGGCGTGCGCGACGTGCGCGCTGAACTTTGTGCACTGTCCTGGGCATCTCGGTCACATCGAGCTCGCACTTCCCGTGTACAATCCCGTCTTCTTCAACGCCATGTTCCAGCTGCTGCGATGCACGTGCCTGTACTGCCACCGGCTCAAGGCCACGTCCGTACGCATGCGCCGACTCATCGCGCAGCTGAGGCTCCTCGATTTCGGCCTTCTCTTGGACGCGATGCAACTGGAGAATGCGTGCGCGCCGCCCGCGGCTGCCGACGAGGAGGGCGGAAAGGACAGGGACTACGCGAGCGAGGAGATTGCCGCGATCGACGCGTACTACCTCAAGGCGCTCGAGCGCGGCGGGCTGGACCCGAAGCGCTCCGTGCCGAACCACCGGTTGAAGACGCGGCACACGGGCGATCTCCGCCGCCAGCTGATCAACGAGTTTCTCAAGACGACGGCATCGGCGAAGCGCTGCAACCACTGCCTGGCGGTTGCGCGGACCCTGCGCCGGGACGGCTACAGCAAAATATTCGCGCTTCCCCTCGCCCGCAAGCATCAGATGAAGGCCGACGCGCAGCGCATGAAGGAGCGCGCGCTGGCGGGAAAGGGTGGGGATAGCGAGGACGAAGAGGGCGAAGACGTCGGGTCCGACAGTGACGCGGAGATGGAGGAGGTTGCTGCGACGGACACGCAGGCGCGCAAGGGCAAGAGCGCCAAAAACACCAAGTCGAAGAGTGCGGAGAGCAGCTCTGGCTCGGAGTCGTCGTCGGAATCGGAATCGGAGCTGGATTCCGACGACGAGCCCGCCAAGGGAAAGCCGAACGGGAAGGGCGCCGCGGCGAAGGCGAAGGCGGCGAATGGCGGCAAGAGCGGTGCGAAGGCACCCGCGGCAGAAAAGAAGAAGGCGGCGTCGTCGTCGTCGTCGTCCGAGCCCTCGTTTGTGTCGCCGGTGGACGCGCGGGGCCACCTCGAGGCCATGTGGGCGGTCGATGGGGAGCTGGCGACGCTCGTGTATGGCGCGCTGAGGGTCGATGGGCGCGGGGGTCCGGCGCGGCGGGCGGGGACGGCGGGGATGTTCTTTCTCGACGTTGTGCCTGTGCCGCCGTCGCGCTTCCGTCCCGCGAGCAAGATGGGCGACCAGGTGTTTGAGAACCCGCAGAACGTGTACCTCGGCAACATCCTGCGGACGAACGTGCAGCTGCTCGAGCTGCGCGCGGCGAAGGAGAAGGCGGCGGGCGCGGGCGCTGCGCCGGACATTTCGCGCGTGGTGAACATATGGATTCAGCTGCAGACGGAGGTGAACTGCCTCATGGACAGCGCGCTGGGGCCGACGAGTGCGGGGAAGCCGACGGGACCCGCGGGCATTCGCCAGACGCTCGAAAAGAAGGAAGGTCTCTTCCGCAAGCACATGATGGGCAAGCGCGTCAACTATGCCGCGCGCTCGGTCATTTCGCCGGACCCGTACATCGAGACGAGCGAGATTGGCATCCCGCAGATATTCGCCAAGAAGCTGACGTACCCGGAGCCCGTCACGCCGTTCAACGTCGAGGAGCTGCGCCGCGCCGTCATTAATGGGCCGGACGTGCATCCCGGCGCCACGCACATCCAGCACGAGAACGGGACGCTGTCGTCGCTGGCGAACTTTGGAGTGGACGGCCGCACGGCGCTCGCGAACCAATTGCTCACGCCGCACACGTCGGCTGATGGGACGCCGCTTCCGGGAAAGAAGGTGGGAGTGCCGCGTGTACTTGTGTGTTTGTTATCACTTCTGGTGCGTGCCCGTTTCAAAGCGCTAACGTGACGCTTACCCCAACCCCTCCGCGGCATCGCCTCGCTTCAATCGCCCGCACAGGTACTCCGCCATTTGCGCAACGGTGACGTCCTCCTGCTCAACCGCCAGCCGACGCTGCACAAGCCCAGTATGATGGCGCACCGCGCGCGCGTGTTGCCTGGCGAGAAGACGATCCGCCTTCACTACGCCAACTGCGACACGTACAACGCGGACTTTGACGGCGACGAGATGAACGTCCACTTTCCCCAGAACGAGATTGCGCGCGCGGAGGCGTACATGATCGCGAACACGGACAACCAGTACCTCGTCCCAACCGACGGCGAGCCTCTCCGCGGCCTCATCCAGGACCACGTCGTCGCGGGCGCGCGGCTCTCGAAGCGCGACACGTTCCTCGACCGACAGCGGTACCAGCAGCTCGTCTACTCTGCGCTCCCCGAGAACGGGCAGCGCGTGCGTCTCCTTCCGCCTTGTGTAATACGCCCGCGCCCGCAGTGGTCCGGCAAGCAGGTCATCTCGACGGTGCTGCTGAACCTCACGCGCGGCTTCAAGCCGCTCAACCTCATCGGCAAGTCGAAGATTCCCGCGAAAATGTGGGGACCGAACAGCGAGGAGGGCGTCGTCATCATCCGTTGTGGCGAGCTGCTCTGCGGGTCCCTCGACAAGGCGCAGTTTGGCGCGTCGGCATTTGGCCTCGTCCACTCGTGCCAGGAGCTCTACGGCGCCGAGATTGCGGGCAAGCTGCTCACTGCGCTCGGCCGCCTTTTCACGGCGTACCTGCAGTTTGACGCCTTTACGCTCGGCATGGAGGATATCATGCTTCTCCCGCGCGCGGACAAGAAGCGCCGCGAACTCATGGCGTCGGCGGCGACGATTGGCGCGGAGGAAGTCGCGCGGTACGTCGGCCAGAAGGACTGGCGGGACGGCGAGACGCTCGCGGCGAACCTCGAGCGCGTGTACCGCAGCGATGCGGAGACGGCTGGCCTGGACGCCGTGATGAAGACGCGGCTGAACAAGCTGACGTCGGAGGTGATTGCGTCGTGCCTGCCGGACGGCCAGCTGCGCCCGTTCCCGCGCAACAACCTCGCGCTGATGATCAACTCTGGCGCCAAGGGCAGCATGGTGAACTTCAGCCAGATTTCGTGCCTGCTCGGCCAGCAGGAACTTGAGGGGCGGCGTGTCCCCGTCATGGTGAGCGGCAAGACGCTCCCCTCTTTTGTCGCGTTTGACCCCAGCGCGCGCGCCGGCGGTTACGTCATGGGGCGCTTCCTCACGGGCATTCGGCCGCAAGAGTACTTTTTCCACTGCATGGCTGGCCGAGAGGGTCTCGTCGACACGGCCGTCAAGACGAGCCGCTCGGGGTATCTCCAGCGGTGCCTCATCAAGCACCTCGAGGGCCTGCGCGTGCACTACGACATGACGGTCCGCGACGACGACGGGTCGGTGATCCAGTTCAACTACGGCGAGGACTCTCTCGAACCCGCGCGCCTCAAATTCCTCGACCGCTTTGCGTTTGTCGCGCAGAACTACGACGGGTACATCCAGAAGCTCGAGCCCGGCGTCGCGCTCAGCGTGCTCGACCCGGAGAAGGCCATCAAGCGCAACGCGCGCGCGCTCCGCAACCCCGCGAAGCACGACCCCGTCCTGTCGACGCTGCAGCCAGACCGCTTCCTCGGCTCTGTCTCGGAGGCGTTCACGCGGAAGCTCGAAGAGTACGTCGCGAAGGACCCCGAGGGCGTGCTCGCGCGCCTTTCTGCCTCGCGCCGCATGACGCGCGAGCAGGCGGCGGACAAGCTGCGCGCGCTGATGTACCTCAAGTACCGCACGACGCTCGCGCAGCCTGGCGAGGCCGTCGGCGTCGTTGCTGGCCAGTCGATTGGCGAGCCCTCGACGCAGATGACTCTAAACACGTTCCACTTTGCCGGGTTCGGCGCGATGAATGTGACTCTCGGTATCCCGCGCCTGCGCGAAGTGCTCATGACGGCGAGCACGAAGATCAAGACGCCCGTCATGCGCCTGCCCATCGCCCAGGGAAGGGAAGGGGCGGCGGAGAAGCTCCGCCGCGCACTTACGCGGCTCAGCGTCGCCGACGTGCTGCAGTCGGTCCAGGTGAACGAGACGCTCACGCAGAAGGACGCGAGCTCTCGCCAGCGCACGCGCCTCTACACGATTCGCCTCGAGACGATTGCGCGCACGGCGTACGAGGCCGAACACGGGATCACGTCTGACGACCTGTACCTGACCCTCGAGACGACGTTCATCCGAAAGCTCGTCGCTGCGCTGCTCAAGGCGCTGCAGTCGAAGGGCGCCAAGGCGATGACGGAGAACATTGGCAAGGGGACGCGCGAGAAGAAGGCGAAGGAGGGATCGACGGGCGACGGGGACGATGAGGAGGGTGCCGACGCCGAGCGCACGCCGGCGAAGGCAAAGGGGGACGACGACGCCGACAGCGAGGACGGCGACGCTTCGGGCGACGACGACGCGGCGGTGGCGAGGTCCAAGGCGAACCGGAAGGAGCTTGCGACGTACGATGCCGACGAAGACTTGGACAGCAGCGAGAGGGACGCGAGCGAGCAGAGCGGCCCGCGGGAGGCGGACGGATCCGACGTCGAGATGGAGGACGCCGAGGGGGAGGCGCAAGAGGCGAAGGCGCACGCGGCACCCGCAAGCCCGAAGAAGTCGTCTAAAGGGAAGAAGGGGTCGGCGGCTGCGGAGGTGCGGAAGGACCGCGTTCGCGCAGTGCTGTCCGTAAGTCCAAACGTGCACGCGTACGATTACGACGAGAACGGGGAGTGGTGCACGCTTACCCTCAAGGTGGGCCCTGAGTTGTGCTTTGCATGTCGTGTGGTTGTGCGCGTGCGCGTGCGCTTGGAGTGTGAGTGCGCGCATCTTATCATATCAATGTTTCCGTGTGCTTGTTGTGACATTGGCTCGCGCTCGCAGTTCCCTGCGGCCTCCCGCAAGCTTCTTCTCGTCTCCATCATCGAGCAAGTGTCCCGCGCCGTTCTCTTGCGGTCGACGCGCGGCATTCAGCGATGCATTGTCGCCGATGATGTCGAGAAGACGGGCAGGGTGGGTTGTGCGGATCATGCTACTACGCGCGTGCGTGCATGTAACGTCCTCGTATATCCATGTGTCGTTGCTTGCGTTAAAGTGTTGTGTACTTTGGCGTGGCATGCCTCTAACAATCGTCGGCTCTCGCTGCGTAGGTGACTCTTCAGACGGAGGGCGTCAACATCACCGGCATGTGGCAGTACTTTGACATAATCGATGTGAACAAGATTGCGACGAACGACATCTACGCCATTCTCGTGACCTACGGTGCGTCATCTCTGACTGTTGCCGCATGCGTGCGCGCGCGTGCATGCGTGCATGCGGGTGTCTTGGTGTGTGTGTGAGGATGACGCCCTTGTATGGGATCCGCTTCGATGTGGTGCACGGCTGACATCGCCTAACCCTCCTTCGCAGGTGTTGAGGCTGCGCGACAGGCCATTGTGGGCGAAGTGGCGTCGGTGTTCCAGGCGTACGGCATTTCGGTCGACCGGCGACACCTCATGCTCATTGCTGACTACATGGTGCGTAGCCCAGTGTCCTCTCTCGCGCTGTTTATAGAGTCGATAGGGGTTCATGACTGACGAACTGAGGTTTGCTTGTGTTCGTCGCATCTTTGAGCGCGTCACAATCGCCGTTGGCGATGCCTTTGTTTTTGTCTTGTTGAGAGCGAGAGGTACTGTGTTTCTATTCGGCCGTTGGCGTTGTGGCCTTGCTGACAGCAACGACGCTCTGTTCCCTGGCGCAGACGTACGAGGGCGGTTACAAACCATTCAACCGAATGGGCATCGAGTCGAATGTCTCGCCGTTCCTCAAAATGAGCTTCGAGACGACGTGCCACTTTCTGCGCTCCGCAAGCATGTACGTACTCGTGGCTGTCTGCGGCTGCTCTGTTTTTGTGCCCACGCTCCTCTCTACAATCCTTATGTATTTTTTTAACACCCTTTCTCCTCTCCCAAAAGGCACGGCGATTACGAGCCCCTCCAGTCGCCGTCGGCGCGACTCGTCGTTGGGCGCGTGGTGGGCGGCGGCACTGGCTGCTTCGACGTCCTCCAGCCCCTCGAATAACAACCGTCAATACAACAAACTGAACGGTCGCGCCAATATGAATGTGATTGTCGCTTGCCGGAACGTTCCACTCAACGGAAAGCACGTGGAGGCCTTCGCCACTGCCAGAGACAATGTTGTCCGGCTTCACGTCGCCACACGTGCTGCACTTTGAGCGTCACAAGCCGCACAAAACACGCACAACGTCGGCGATAGCGATCGACGCGACGTTCTACGTCGCGTGATCAGACGCGACAGTATACCGAATACAGCAGAAACGGCGGGTTCCCGTCCACTACAGATCCAGCACCCCCGCCGTAAAGTGGCCCACTATTCGCATCGACCGGGGATAGGCGTCCGCCGACGTCCTCAGGACGGCCAAAGCGCGGTCGCACAGCTCGCGCGGCATTTCGAGCACCGCGACAGTTGGGTCCGACAGCCACGAGGCTATCTCCCCCGTCGCGTCTGCGTCTGTGCGTGTGCAGTCGATGTACAGCACCTTGAAAACGCGCCGTGCGGTGAGCGAGCCGTCGGCCGCGGCGTTCTGTGGGCTTGCCCAGAAGCCCATGTTCCAATTCATGACCCAGAGAAGAGCAAGCGGATCGGTGCGGGCGGAGGGCGAGGACGGCGATGACGATGGCGTGAGCGCAAAACGGAACGACGCAGAGTCGCGCGATCGCTGCAGCATCTCGAGTGCGAAAAACGAGCTCATTGTGTGGTGGAGGAGGGGGTCGTCGGGGTACGGCGTGCCGTCGCCTGCGCCGAAAGGCACCGCAGCACACGAGTCAGTTACAAGGTCGTCCACACTAAACACACGGACACACGACATAACATACTTGCATACGCACCCCACACATTAGCACGCACAAACACGAAGGCGTCGCAGTCTCACCGCTTTGCAACGCAATCGCATGCTTGTACAGCCTCGCGGACGATTCCACGTCTGCCCGCTGCACATCGCCATCGCATGCGCCCAACAGTGCCGAACACCGCACGCAAGACAGTCGCCACCGCTCAGACGATCGTCGCCGCCCGTGCCAGTGGCTGTGCCCGTGTGCCTCGGTTGCGCCATTATCGGAAACGGAGCCGTCCATTGTTGACGCACCGTCTCGCACCCCACACACCGCTGCGCGCTCAACATCCCCGGTGTGCGCCATGCAATAGCTGACGCCGACTAGTAACAGCCCGCGACGGGACGCAATCGCGCCGTTGTGATACCTGCGCCACGTGCGTGCGTGAGCGGGATAAAGAACGGCAGACGCACTGTCTCTCTACTGCACGGAGAACGACAGGCACACTGTTCCTATACTGCACACACGACGCAGTCTACACACAGCGCAGCAAACCCACTTTGAATAGTCTTCCTTGTGGCAGACCCACGCATCCGCCAGCTCTTCCCAGCCCTCCGACGGCATCGGCAGCGCACGCCGCACCGCACCTCCCCGCACAACGACGGCGCCGCACCCGCGACACGCCACATTTGCGCCGTGCGTTCCCAACGCCTGCATCAGCGTCCCGAGTTCCCCCTTTACGTACGCATCTACAGCATCGAGCGAGCTCGAACGCGCATCCTTGGTAACACTGCCGGCACGAAGTGGAGTCTGCGCGCTCGCAGCCCACGGAACCCTCACCGTGAGAGAGTCTGCGGCCCCTGCGTTGAGGATGTGGGCGCCCGCGGGGTCCGCCTCAAACTCAAAGGGTGCCACCAGCGCTCCGCCGTCGTTCGCGTCATAGAGACCGTCGCCGCGGATTACAAGACCCTTCATCACATCGGCAGACTTCTCGCCATCACTCAGCGCAAGGATGCACTGCGTCGAGCGGATGTTTGACAGCGTCTCGACGACGCAGCGCCGCCGCGACATTGTGAGGCGCACTTGCTGCCGACAGGTGCGAAAAGCGCAAAGAGAGCCTTCGCCGTCACAGATCTGAGATCGACGTCGAGCGCACACGCGAGTGCACACGCTTGCGACGGTTTCGGACCCCTGGCGCCTGTGTTTTTTTGGGAATGGCAAGTGGCAGTTGTTCGGGATGGGTTATCTTGCGCAGGCACGTGCTCTTCAAAAAAGCGCGGGAACGGGCGATTGGATGTTTCACTCAGTGATGACCTGAGGCGAGTCGGCGTTACACTACAGTCACACACAGTCACACACACACACACACATTCTCTCCACTCCTTCTTCACAATCATTTTCAACTCACAACACAGCAGGCGCCCTCAATCGTTCTCTCCACAGTTCAGTCGCCTTTTTGCGACGTGCATTAGGACGGTGGTGACATTGGCGTCATCTCGCAATCACACATACTCGCGACAAACACATAACCCCTCCACACCCAAAGTCCATCGCGCTGCCGAGCGCCCCCTCGCGCGTGGGGTCCGCGCAGGGAAAAATGGCGACAATCAACAAGCTCCTCATCCAGGGCATCCGCAGCTTCAGCCAACAGGACGAGGCCGTCATCGAGTTTTTCTGTCCCCTCACGCTCATCGTCGGTCCCAACGGTGCCGGCAAGACGGTGGGGGCCCTCGGTTTGCACACGTTGCGCTCTGTGTGTGTTGAGTGTTTTGCGGGAATTGTGCGTGCATCCACCCGAGTGGATGTCGGTTTCTCTCTAAGAGCTCTTCAATACGACAGACAATCATCGAATGCTTGCGCTATGCGACGACTGGCGACATGCCGCCGAACGCAAAGGGCGCCGGTTTCATTCTCGATCCGAAGGTGCGCCCACATACGCATTTATTAAAAGTAATTAATTGTGTGTTGCGCGTCAGATGTGCGCTGGAACGAGCACTATTCGCCTGTTAATGGTCTCGTTTGCTCGTTGACGCCAACGCCTTCCTGCATTGTGCAGATCGCCGACGTGACGGAAGTGAAGGCGCGCGTCAAGTTTCAGTTCACTGGCGTCGACGGTCAGCGCTATGTGTGCATGCGTGCGCTGCAGGCGACGCAGAAGGCGAAGAAGCTCGAATCGCGCACGCTGGACAACAGCCTGCTCATTGTCAATCAGCGCACGG
The DNA here is from genome assembly GCA_943704525.1 of Pigoraptor vietnamica. Lineage (NCBI taxonomy): Eukaryota > Filasterea > Ministeriida > Capsasporidae > Pigoraptor > Pigoraptor vietnamica. Next base: position 8,720 of record CALSCQ010002500.1, on the reverse strand, counting down.
GAGAGGTGCCCTATTTCACTGTGTGCCGTGCGCTCGAATGGGTTGTTGCATGCATGGACGCGTATCACTAGCTGGAGCCCCATACTCTTCCATATGTGTGTGCTCTGTGTAGTGAGTGCGCTCGCAAGTAGTTTACTTGATACGTCCATGGCACTGCAGCAAACGCGCATGAGCTCCAAGTGCGCCGACATTGACCGCATGATGCAAGTCAGCCTCGGCGTCTCGCGTGCGATCCTCGAGAACGTCATCTTCTGCCACCAGGAGGATAGCAGCTGGTGCGTGCGTGCGTGTGTGCGAGTTGATTGCTTGTGCTTGTCATGGGTGTGTGCTGATTGCACCGTGGCTTCTTCGTCTCACACATGCCTCGTCTCGTCGCAGGCCACTGAGCGAGCCAAGCGTGCTCAAGAAGAAGTTTGACGACATTTTCGGCTCGACACGGTGTGTGGTGTGGCCCGTGTGATCATCTGTCCGTTGCCGGATACGTTTCTGACGACGTAATGACGCTTGTTCCGCTTGCAGCTACATGAAGGCGCTGGACTCGATCAAGCAGTCGCGCAAGGAAATGACGGACGAGCTCAAGGTCCTCGACATCACGGTCAAGGAGCTCGATCAGCGCAAGAAAGCCGCGCAGCAGGTGGGCCTTTGGTGCATTCCGTCTCACGTGCGTCGCAGTCGTTGCCATTTTGCCATTTGTGCTGATGCGCCGCTGTGCTGCCTTCATCGCAGAAACGGAGCGACCTGCGCCGCCTGCAGGCCAAGATGCGCGAGCTGGAGAGCGACATGCAGGAGTTTGAGCAGCTCATCGCGCCCATCGAGGCCGAAATGGACCAGATCAAGGGCGAGGACGCCGACATCCGCCGCGTGAGTGGCGTTGTGTGGCTCTGGGGAGAGAGGCAGTGTTGCGTATGGCAGTCAAAAACGGCCATTGCCGTGTCCTCCCTTCTCGTTCGCACGGTGACGCAGCTCTTGGCCGCCCCTAGTGCTCACCTTCCTACCTGTGTGTGCGCAGTTGGAGACTGAGAACGCCAAGGCCAAGGAGACCTGCAAGATGCTTGCGCTCGCCTACAACGAAATGAAGGCGCGTCTCGAAATCACGTACAAGGGTGGGTGCTTTTGACGACCTCGTCCATTGCATTGCATCTCCCTCACACCTCTTGCTTTCCCCATTGTCCCGTTTAGAGAGCGACGAGGACCTGGCACAGAAGCTCGCCGCGTTCACTCGCGAGGTCGAGAAGGCACAGGGCACTCTCCAGGAGAAGAAGCGCCGCCTCGCCGCGATCGCCGTCGAGGTGCGTTCGCAGGACGAGAAGCGCTCGAACCTGATCAACGAGCAGGCGCGGCTGTCGGCGGAGGCCGGTCTCAACGCGCAGCGGATCAAGGACCGCCAGCGCATCGCGGGTGAGCTCAAGGGGCGGTACCAGATCGAGCTCGTCTTGTCGGATCCGATGACGGACGTTGAGGCGAAGGCGTTTGTCGAGAAGTTTGTCGAGAAGCAGACGATCCACAAGAACGGCGTGACGCAGCGCCGCCGCGAGTTTTCCGAGAAGGAGGAGGCCCTCCAGAAGGAGATTGGCGACCTGCGCACAGCGATCACCGTGGCGCGGACGACGGCGCAGAGCATCCGCGACGATCTGAACACGATGAACCGGCGCCGCAACGACCTCGTCGGTCAACTCGAGGCGATGCAGGCGACCGAAGCGCGCGTGTCCGAGACGGAGGTCGAATATTCGCGGTCGGAGAAGCGGCTGACCGACGTGCGCCAGAAGGCGAACCTGTCCGCCCTCGAGGCCGACATCAAGAAGTGCGAGATTGCGGCGAAGGAGGCCAGCGAGCGCTGCAACGAGCTCAGCGAGGAAATGAAGCGCATGAACCTCCAGAACGAGCTGCGGACGCGCCAAGAGCAGCGCCGCCGCGACCGGGACGCGAAGGAGGCGAGCCGCCGCAGTCTGCTCGAGTCCAAGCGCTCCCAGCTGGAGGCTGTCTTCGAATCGCGCGTCCCCGCCGCCGAAGTCCTCGCATCGTCTCTTCGCACTCTTATTCGCGACAAGCAGCGGTCGTTGAGCCAGCAGGAGCAAAAGGTCCAGTCGAGCCGCGGTGCCGTCGATTCGTGCAGGACGGAGAAGCGCCTGACCGAGGAGGCCCTCGCCCGCCTCGAGGTTGAGCTGCGCACGGTGCAGGCGCAGATTGCGAGCGCGTGCGGTGGCAAGACATACGAGACGGCGCTGGCCGAGGTGCTCGCGGCGCGCGAGGAGGCGCAGAAGTCGTTCCACCTTTCCGAGTCCGCTGACACCATGTACAAGAGCTTCATCGCGCGCGCCCAGGCCGACCACTTCTGCCCGCTGTGCAGTCGCCATTTCGACGAGGCGAATGCGTTCCAGAATTTCATGGGCGAGCTCAATGAGATGCTGAACAGGATTCCGCTGTTGCGCCAGGAGCGCAAGGTCGCGCTGGAGGAGGAGGAGCGCCGCTACCGCGAGCTCATCTCGCTGGAGACGGTTCGCGTGCGCGTGGCCAAGCTAGAGAGCGAGGCGGGCGACCTCCGTCGCAAGATCGCGGACCAGACGCGCGTGCTGCAGGCGGCGTCGACCGAGCTGGATGAGGCGGCGCTGCTGCATGCCACGCAGCAGTCGGAGCTGGAGTCTGCGCAGAAGCTCGTTTCCGATGTCGACGCCCTCGCCGTGCTCGCGACGGACATTGCGCGCCTCGGTCAGGAGATTGATGCGGAGGAATCGCGCATCATTGGCGGAAGTAAGTAACTTCTTTTGCGTTGCGAAGGTGTGGCGTTAATTTTTTTTCTTGCCTAAACCGCAATAATCAACGTTCCATTTCAGGCTCCACTCGCACGTTTTCGGATGTTGCGGCCGAGTTTGAGGCGAGCCAGCAGCGCGCAGATGCCGAGCGCAGCCGCGCCGACAAGCTCCGCAAGGAGTCGCAGCAGCGACAGACGGAAATTACCGTCATCGAGAGCGACCTTCTCCACCTTCGCACGCAACGGGACCGCCTTGTGGCCGAACTGGAGCGGCGTCGGCAGCTCGCGCGCGAGAAGGACGAGCTGTCGGAAAGGATCAAGACCAAAGAGACGGAAATGCGGGAGCTCGAGGGCAGCATCGAGCCGCGCAACACAAAGCTGATGGAGAGGGAGACGACGCGCGACCGCCTGCGCAACCAAGTGAAGCTTTTCGAAGAGGAGGTGCGCTTGCGCTCGTAAGGGTACGCTAGTTGTGCACTGTTGAACTTCGCCACTAACGTCGTCCATGTCGCGTGGTGCAGACGAAGAACGAGATGGAACGCTTCGCGGCGGACCTCCGCCCCCTTCGCGAGCTGTCCCGCCAAATCGACGACTACACGATGAAGGGCAACGAAAACGACCTCAAGACGATCGCCACGCACATCGCGGCGGCCGAAGCGCGCCGGACGGAACTGCAGGCGGAGAAGGAAAAGCTCGACGGCGAGGTGCGCGAGACGGAAGCCCTGGGCGCCAAGCAGAACCACACTAAGCGGTGCGTCTTGATTTGTTTGCTCGTGCCATTCAACGTTCGGAAGTTTGACCCGGCGGTCGATACTACTGCTACTGCGCTTTTTTTTTCCTCCAGCGGACTGTTATTTCGCTGGCTATTTGACTTGCGATGCCGTTCCGCAGGTGCATGGAGGCGAACATTGAACTCCGCCGCAAGGCGAAGGACCTGGCGGCGGCAGAGACGACTGCGCAGCAGCTCAGCGCGCAGTTGGCCGAGAAGGACGGCGCAGAGCTTCACCGGCAGCACGAGGCACTTAACAAGAGGCTCGTTGAGCTGCGGAGCGAGGTTTGTCTGCGTGCACAACCTCTGTTGAATAGCAATCGCATGAGTTGGTGTGGGCGAGCGATTGGTTCGTTCAGTATTAGTGGGATTGAGGCAACGTCGCGTTGTGCCTCTGCAGCGCGCGAAGAAGCAGGGCGCAGTGGAACAGATGCGCTCGCAGATCCGGTCGCTCGAGGTGGAACTCTCGAACACGATGTACCGCAACGTGGACAACGAGCACAAGAAATCGATGATCAAGCTCAAGGTATCCGTCCCCATTTGTGCGGCGGGCGTTGGGAATTATTTTATGCTTGCTCAATAGTGGGTGTGCGTGTGACTCTACTGTGGCCTCTCTCGTAATTCTTGCGTTACGCACACCAGACGACGCAGTTGGCGAGCAAGGATCTCGAGAAGTACTACGGTGCCCTGGACAAGTGCGTTGCGTGCCCTGGCTTCGTTGCTTGCCATTATTTGTGCCTCCGCGATTGATGCAATGCACTCATCGACTGCACGTTGTCTCCCTCAGGGCGGTGATGCGCTTCCACACTCTCAAGATGGAGGAGATCAACAAGATCATCCAGGAACTCTGGTCGCGCACGTACCGCAACTCTGGTAGGGCACACGCACGAAATTTGAGCGTGTGGCTTGTGCCCTGCTCTCGCCCATTGCTGACATGTGCGTGCCGCGCAGACATCGACACGATCAAGATTTGCTCTGACATCGACGAGGAGGAGAAGGAGACGGACCGCAAGGCGTACAAGTACCGGGTGAGCTTTCCCGCGTGCCGAAGTTTCGCTGCAGCGGTTGCGAACACCCCTGTGCTGACCGTCGCACGCCCACAGGTGGTCATGGAGAAGGGAGGCGTTCCCGTCGACATGCGCGGGCGGTGCAGCGCTGGCCAGCGCGTGCTTGCGTCGCTCATTATTCGCCTGGCGCTCTCGGAGACGTTCTGCATCAACTGCGGCATTCTTGCGCTCGACGAGCCCACGACCAACCTCGATAAGGACAACATCGAGAGCCTCGCCAATGCCCTCGCAGAGTGAGTTGTCCGCTTCACTGATATTTGCGAGTTATATGCGTCTATTGGGCAGTGACAGCGGGCGGGTGCGTTTGCATGTGCGCACAGCATATGTGTCGCCACGTGTGGCTTATGCGACGCGCGCGCAGCATCATCCGGTCGCGCCGGCAGCAGTCCAACTTCCAGCTTGTGGTCATCACGCACGACGAAGAGTTCGTGAACCACCTTGGGCGCTCCGTCGACGCCGACAACTTCTACCGCGTGTCCAAGAACCACGGGTACGCCTCAACATCACACAACGTTGCAATAGACGTGCACAGTGACACCATTCACGCATTGACGACTAACTCCTCGCTTTTGCCGCAACACCAGGCAATTCTCGACGATTGCGCGGCACAGCTTCCACGACACCAACTACAACGGCAACTTCCCGTGAGCACGTGTGGCCGACGACAGACAATAAACGCGGGGCAATTCGCAAATCTTTCTCAGCGGGTTTGTTGCTATCGCACGCCGCTGCGGTCGCCCTTATCGGACGGCTTCTCCATTACGCCGCTCCATTTTTCGTTCACAACTGCGCGCACACAAACGCAAAGTGCATTTAGACCTTTTCGAGAGCACCGTTAGCGAACAACGTCTCTGTGACTCCTAACAACGTAAAGGCAAGGCTAGCTCAATCTTCTAAGGGGCGGATGCACACACGAGGTTGCGTAACTTAGTCAGAATAAAATGAACTCCACATCATGCACATGCTCAGCGCAGCCATTGAGAAGGGACGATGAACACCAACCGGTCAAATGGTCGAAGTTGTGTGTCATTGTGTTCATGTCCTGCAGTACAAAAGGACAGTGTGAGACACTACACACACATGGCGACAGCAGCACACACTCAATCAGTCTCAGACACTTCACGGACGCCGCTACAACACATGCACACGAACAATGGGCTCAAAAACGCGTGCGTGCAGATGCGGAAACTAAAAACACCTTTGACATGGCCTGCAGAAGTACGCGCAGCCCTTCGAGGGACCCTCGAACAGACTGGAGCATCTCAATCTCTCTTTTTATCTGCATTTTTTGCGCATTTCACAAATCAGCTCGCGACCATAACAGTCGTCAGCACATACAAAGCGACAACCAACACTCACTCACAGCGGAAGAGTCCATGCTTCGTTCACAATGATAATGGGCCTTCCATGACTCAATTGCCTATGTTTTTGCATGAGCCCTAGCGTTTCCTTCAGCCAGTTCAGTACGAGATCGGGGATGTCCAGACAACGAGCCAATTTGATGAGGCGTTTCTGAAACTGACCCACTTTTCCTCCACATTCCAATTTATTTTGGCGAGGAGTGGCTGTCTGGACATCGCCCGCACATTTGAATTCTCCATAACCGACCGCACCCTCTTTCGGCCCGAAAAAGCCAATAAGCTCTCACTCAGTCCCGCGCTTGCACACACGCACGTGTTATTCGCGCGAGTGCTCCACGGCCGTTATTCGCTTGTTCTGCGAGAAGTGCGATTGAGTAGCGTGGCGAAAAGGCCATGCGTCGCTGGGCGTCGCTGAGCCTGTGACGTTTCGCTGCTGGACGACCATTGTTATGGCCTAAGACAGTCCTTTTAGGCCCACGAGGGCATCCATTCGCACACCATGTCGACGTCTGCGCGGAGGGATGGGGCATTTGCTCGCGGACTCGTCGCTGTGTTCGCGCTGCTTGCACTTTCGGGCGCTGCGCGAGGATGGGCGGGCGACCAAGAGATTCGCGTGGTCTGGTTTGACTGGACACCGTGTCAGGCGCTGAAGAGCCTCACGTCGTCGTTGTCGGTGGCGGTGCTGAACGGGACGGGGCGTTTTGTTGTGGATTGCGTGGCGTTTGCGGACTGGTACTCGACCATATTCGACGGTTTCAAGAGGCAACAGGGTTACGACATCGTAATCATCGACAGGTGAGTGTATGAGAGATGTCGGATCAGCTTAAATCATAGACGTGTGTCCGTCGACTCCACTTGAGTGTATGAGAGAGAGAGAGAAAGAGAGAGGTGTGTGTGTGTGCGTGTGTGTGTGTGTGCGTGTGTGTGCGTACGTGCGTGCTCGCGCGCGCGGTGTGTGCGCGCGAAACACTCGCCTACACATCACCCGTTTCCCTTCGCTTTCTTCTTCTTTTATCTTCTTTCTCACGCTTCTCTCTGATGCCGACATACGCGCACATCGCTGACAGCACTCCTCCCCGCCTTGCGCCGCGAATGCTGATGCAGTGGCGCACTCTTTGTGTCTCCCTTTGGATGACAGTCTGCACGCAATAGCCCTTAGCGCTGCGTGAAGCCACTCTTGTTGATATTCCTTTGTGGCCATGCGCAGCCAATGGATCGGAGAGGCCGTTGCGCCGCTGTCGGGCGAGGGTCACCTCGTGGAACTCACCGAACTCCTCCAGGAACACGCGATGGACAAGGACGACTTTTATCCGGACGTGGGTCTTCTGTCACACTCCTCCGCGCGCACTCTCCCTTCTCTCTACAATCCATTAGTCGATGAGTTGTTCATGCTGATCCGACGTACACCATCCATCTGCGCGCGCTCGCCCTTCCCTTTCCGTTGTGTCGACTCTCTGTTTCGCACACACACGCGCACACGCGCGCGTTTGCTGTTGCATTGTCGAGTTCGTATCGGCTGCCGCCCGCTGACACGCCTTGGCTCTTGCAGGCGCTCAAGTACTACAGCGAGTATCCGCCGAACAGCCAGCGCTACTATGGCGTGCCGTTTCAGGGCGACGTCCAGATGCTCATCTATCGCAAGGACATTTTCAAGAAGTACAACTTCGCACTGCCGCGCACGCTCGAGGAAATGCTGGCGCTTGCCGAGGAGATAAAGAGCCGCGGCATACTCAAATACGGTCTCTCGACCTTCTGGTGTGGACTGAAGCAGGACGGCTGCGAGGACGAGACGGCGACGATATGGAACCAGTTTGCGTGGATGTTCGGCGGCGAGCTCTGGGACATCAACACGTACCAGGTGGGTCACGTGCTCTGCCCCTGTGTATCGTCTTGCTTTCTTATGGCAACGTGCGGGTATGACCTAACGCTGCGTCGCTTCGCCTGTTATGCCAGATAAGCGGCGTGCTCGACAGCGCCCCCAACGCCGATGCGCTGCGTTACGCCAAGCGGCTGTTTGAGACGGGCAACCGAAAGCCCTCGAACGGCTTCGGCGGCGCCCTCGATGACTTCTGCTCGGGAAAATCCGCGATGCTCATTCTGTGGATGGGCTTTGCGAACACGTTCCGCTCGCTCGCGTCGTGCAACGCCACGGGCCGCATGGAGGACGTGGCCTTCTACACGGTCCCGAGCAGCGGGGTGACCAAGAAGCACATACTGCAGCTCGGCGGAATGGGCATGCACATAAGCCGGTACTCGCCTTACATCGAGACGTGCAAGCAGTTTATCCGCTACGTCACCACGCGCGAGTTTCAGCTCCAGTGGGGCACGAGCGGCGGCTACACGGTGCGCAAGTCTGTCGTCGCGGACCCCCTCTTTCTCTCGACGTCGGAGGTCGGCCAGTGCGCGTCGTACAACTACATTTACCTGCAGAGCTACCCGCTCGTCAAGGACTTTTGGAACCTGCCGATCTACCGCGACCTACTCAAGATCCAGGTGTGTAAGCATATCACATCCACTGGCCGTGAATAGTGGGACATCGACAGCCCCGCACATACACACACACACACACACACACACACACACACACACACACACACACACGCACACACACACGCACACACACACACGCACACACACACGCACACACACACACTCACTCACTCACTCACTCACTCACTCACTCATAGCGGTTCCCCGGACGTCCTTGCCTGCGTGTATGCGTCCGCGGCACCTTTCCCTGTTCACGCCACTCAAGGCGCCTTACTCCCCCCCCC
>CALSCQ010002498.1:0-10271 GCA_943704525.1 Pigoraptor vietnamica | reverse complement strand
CCCCCCCCCCCCCCCCCCCCCCGCGCCCCTCCTCTTCTTTTCCGCACACACTCGCACACGTATGCACGCTTACGCTACACACGCTCTCGCTGCACCCACCTCCTACAGGCCCCAAGGTTGCTCTCGCGACCTTCGAGGGCCTCTCGACGGGCTTTGCGCAGGACCTCTTCCTCCAGTGGGCGTCGTCGCCCAAGAACCTCATCGTGTTCACCACGCGGCCGTCGCCCGGCACTGTGGGGCGCGCGCTGTGCGACGTCGCAGTCGAAGAGAAGGCGAGGCAGACGACGCTCCAGGAAGGGCGCGTCGTCAACTTTGTGGTGGGTCTGCCGTTCGCTTCTATTCGAAAATGCTCCCATTTATCCCTTTTTGCGTCTCTGTTACAACTGCTGTTTTGCGTTACACTGCTGTTTGCAATTCTCACCTTGTTGCTCCCTCGTCGCGTTGATGGCCGCATTTGATGGTGCTTTCCGCAGCTGATTCATGACACCGTCTGATCGCGTGTCCCCTGGTGCCTCGTCGTTCATTGATTGCATTGGCGCGTCTTGCAGCGGAGGGAGCGCGTGCCCCTCGTGGGTGCGGAGCTTGCCGAGTACAATGCGAAGAAGGAGGAGGAAAAGCGGCTGAAGGAGCTCGAGGAGAGCGAGGTGGGGCGGGAAGCAGCCTTATTGTATGTTAAGCGCCCTATTGTCTGTTATGCACAGTGCCTCGTCGTTGTGTGTTGAGATGCGTCCACTCGCGCAGCCGTTGGTGTTGTCTTGCCCGTCTCGTGCCGTTCCCTGTCTGTTCTCATGCACATAGTTGGCCTCTCTCATGTCTCCTGCGATGTCCGTCTCACGCCCTGCTGCTCTTGCACTCAGGAGCCCACGGCGATGGAATTTCAGGACGAGAGCGAAGAGGAGCCCGTGCGTGGCCCAAGAAGGAGGTGCGTGCCGCTGCATTTTGCGCTGTTTGAGACGCATGGCGAGCAATCGAGTCTCGTTCATTTTTCTCTCTGATTTGTGTGAGCCGTCCAGCCAGACGATGCTGTCCACTTCACCGGCGTCTTTCCTCTCTCGTGTCATTGTGTTGAGTCAATGGGGGTTCAACCTCTATGACTGCCACGAGGTCTCGTGTCGTTGTTTTTTTTGTTATTGTTTCGTTGCTGTGTTTGTTAATGTTTGTCTGTCTCTTCAGGGACTCCATCGGCGTGCGGCACGACATGTTTGTTGGCTCGCAGGCCCAAGGCGACGAGGGCGGGTCACGTGCCCGCGGCGGTGCGGCGACGGGCAGCTTCTTTAAGCAGACGCGCAGCTTCCCGATGTTTCCGTTCCACGAGGAGAGGTGCGTCCCCTTCTCGGGGTGCACGTCACCTGCTCTTGTGTTGCACTCATCTAGTAGTGTGTTGCCCCCGCGGCTCTTACTCTCATCAGCGAGGATTGAGAGTTCCATGGGAGGCCTTCGCTGTCGCCTTTCAATGTCGTGAAGACGGAGGCGGCATCCCGTGTCGCGCTGCCCAGCGCGAAGCCTTGCTCACACGGCGTTGCTACTGTTCCCTCAGGGCGCGATGGGACGACTACGGCGAGGTCATTCGGCCAGAGGACTTTCTCATGTCGGGCGGTGACGTCGGCGCAACGCTCGCTGCTGCGGATGCTGCCGCACAGCGCGAGGTGAGGCGGCCAACTTTGAATTGTTGTTGTGGATTTTTTTGCCTCTTTAGTTTCCCGTTTGTCCGTGATGCCTTGACGAGAATCGTGCTCTTTTTGCAGCGTGACGGCGAGAAGATGGAGGTCGACCAGCCTGCCCCAGAGGCGCCAGTCGAGGAGCCCCCGTGAGTGCCAATATCACGTGCGCTTGTGCATGCCATCTCCTCTCTCTCGTGTCGTGCGCATGCGTCCTTTGTTCTCGCTTGTGTTCAGTATGCAAGCCAATGGGCACTTCCATTATCACGAGTGTCGCTTCCTTGTCGCGTCCAACGCCTCATCCACAATTTTCTCACCTGACGCCACACGGACGCAGCGAGGAGGTGCCCACCAAGTGCATCACATTGCCCGTGTCGGTGATCGTGACCGCCGCACTCAAGTACGTCGATTTCGAAGGGCGCGCCGACGGCGTTTCGCTGCGTAACATCGCCGAAAAGATCGCCGCTCGACAGACGGTGAGGCACTCCTCGCACGCACACACAAAAGCGCACACGCACACGCGCGTTCACACACACCTTTGCCCTCTTGAGCACGTCGCAGCTGCATCGAAACTGATACTCTCAACTTCGTCACTTCTTTTTCGTTGCTTTTTGTTCTGCAGATTATCGTGCACGGCTCCGAAGAGTCGACAGAGCACCTCCGCGCGGCGCTGGCGCACGCCTTTGGAGGTTCGGAAACGTCGCGCGCGTGCAAGGTGTTCGCACCCGCCGTGGGCGAAACGGTGGACGTCACGGCGACGACGAACATCTTCCAAGTGCGCTTGAAGGACGCGCTGGTCAGCGCACTCACGTTTGCCAAGGTACGACTGACTGGTCCTTCGGTGTTTTGTGGCTAGCGCACGTGCCTTGTGTGTGCTCGTGCGTGTGCGCGACACTCGCGACTCGCCTTGCACTGCGCTGACTTTGTTCTCTGCGCTTCAGCTGGACAACTACGAGGTCGCCTATGTGGATGGCGTCATCCGCGTGAATGACGTGGCGGCGGGCACTGCGCGCGCACCGTCGGACATTCCGAGCCTCGACGTCTTGCCGAAAAGCGCGCACAACAAGGGCCACGCGCCCGTCTTCCTCGGCGAACTGCGCCTGTCGGACTTCAAGAAAATCCTCGCCGGCGCCAACATATCGGTGGGTGTGCGCTTTGCTGCCGTTGCAGTTTTGCACGTGAGGTTCTGTCGGTGCGGTTGCCTGCCATTGTGCTGTGGGTTTTGTAACATTTCTGCTGCCACCTAGATCCATCTGATGTTCATCTATTCACACTCTGCCACTTTGCGTCGCCCGTCCTCACCAGGCTGAGTTCGTTGGGACGAGTCTCGTGTGCAATGGCGTAGTCGCTGTGCGAAAGGTGGGGCGTTGGTGTTGAAGCGCGCCCGTCAAGTGCTGGTCCTATTTGCGCAGTCCCTCTGTTACCCTTCTGTCCGTACACGACTTTCTCTTGTCACACCGAGATGGAGCCAATGGACGACGACCGATGTGATATGTTGCTGTTCTGACCGGACACTTCCCCCTGTAGGATGCCTCTGGGCGCGTGATTCTCGAGGGCGCGCTGTGCGACGACTACTTCACCGTGCGCCAGCTGCTGTACTCGCAATACGCGATAGTGTAACGGCTGGTTAGCGGGGAAGGGAAAAAAAAAAAAAAAATCACGACAAAGTGCATCAACCACTCTCTGACACATGGCACCAGTTTGGGTTGGGATGGGGATAAAATGTATTGGAGACCACGCAATTGAAAAGCACGCACGCAGCACGCAAAGTCAAAGAAAGCGCCACACAAATTCAGTAATTAGGAATAAAAAGGGGACCATACACACGCCCGAGGCATGCTGTTCGAAACCAGCCACCAATCTCAGCCCGCGCGCACGCCGGAGCACAGTGGATGGTTCGCACTAGCCGAGCAAGATGATGAGGGCGGGAGTCACGCCCAGCTTCAGCAGCGACTGCTGCATCGACCGCACAAACACGGGCGGCCCGCAGAGGATGATGCGCGCGTTGGCGGAACTCGCAATGTCGCCGCTGTTCTTTTCCGCCGCCTTGAACGCGAGGGACATGCGCCGGACGTCCGTGACGGTCACGCCGCTCTGACGGCGCTTCAGCACAGCCGATGGGAGGCTGAGGTTGGAAACGTTTCGGGTCATTTCGGGAGGAACAAAGCCGTCCGCCGACGCCGTGGAAGGGACGTTCGACTGCATGCGCTTGAGCGGTGGAAACTTTCCGGACGACGCCGACGACGTCAGCTTCAGCGAATTTGGAGGGCGTTCGGTGCCGTTCGGCGGAAGCTCCGTGGAGGCGTTCATCTCGGAAGACGCCGCGGAAGGCGCGTACGGCGCGCGCTTGAGCGGCGGAAACTTGCCGGACGACGTCGACGAGGTCAGCTTGAGCTCGTTCGCAGGCCGCGCGGCTTCCACGTTGTGCTCCGCTCCATTTTCCGGCGCCTTGTCCTTGTCGTCGATGGGGGGCAGCGGAGAGGCGCGCCCGACGGCCGCAGGACCCGCCGCCGGCGCGCGCAGCGGGGGTAGATGTGCTGGCGCGTGTGCGTTCACGGGCGCGGCATCCTCCTCCACGATGGGGGCTACGGTCGGCTCCGCGCGCACACTGTTTGCCGCGTTGTTGGCGCGGGCAGGGGACGACGTTCCGTCCTCGTCGCTACTGGCGGACTTTTCTGCGGCGTCCACGGTGACCGTGCCCACTTCGGCGCCGTCTGCGCCCTGCTGCGGGGGCGCGTCACCCCCAGGTGCGCCCATGACAATCATGAGGTCTTCGAGCGCGCTGACGAGCACCGCGTCGTTAATGCGACCGACAGTGGCGTTCGGTGGAAGTTCGCCGTCGGCGTTGCTGACAAAGTGCTCGTAGGTGAAGCATCCGTCGCTCTCCGCCGCGAGCTTCTGCAGCTCTTCTCCGCAGAACAGGTCGTTGAGGGACGAATTTGCGAAGAGCAGGTGCCCGCGCCACTTTTCCTTGTGGCGCGTGTTCTGGTGTGCGACGAGGTCGAGGAAGGGCGTGAGGCCGACGCCGCCCGCGATAAGAAGGAGGCGCCGCCAGCAGCGGTCGGGCGATGACTCGCACTCGAGCGAATTGCCGATGGGCCCACGCATGCGCACGCGGTCGCCCGTCTGGAGACCGTCCAGGAAGCGCGAGACGGCGCCGCCAGGGTACACTTTCACTATGAGCGAAAAGTGCGGGGCGTTCTGCAACGCATGGGGCAACCGGCGTCAGCACAAGACGGATGCAAACGCACGCGCGCAGGCGTCCTCTCATGAACAGCCCTTGCATCAACACATCGACACAGTCAAGCAGAGCACACCTTCACGCGCAGCTACGGGGACGTCCTTGACCCCTCTCACCTCATCGCCGTGAACAATCGTGTACGGCCGGTGGATGGTTCGCCCACTGACGGTGGCCAGCGTCGTCATCCACTCGCCGGGCATCGTGCGCCCTATCGGCGTCCCGTTGTCCAGTTCAAACTTGAGCCGAATCACGTAGGCGCGTCCGGGCACACGCGGGGTCAGCACACCCTTGTCCACGAGGACGAACCGGCGGAATGTTTCCGTGGCGGCCTTCCGCGCCTTCTTCGCTTTCGCACTCTCTCGGCGCGCCTTCGCAATTTCCGCCAGCTCCATGCTGCTCCCCTTCGCCTCCCCGCCCTCGTCGAGGCTCGCGAGGCCCAGCTTGGACGCAAACCGGCTCATCGCACGGCCCAACCCGAACGTCGACTCGGTCTTAAGGGCGTCCGGATCCACCATGCCGTCCTCGTCGCTTTCCTTCGCAATTCGCCCCACGCACAGCGTCGACAGCGTCTCCCACGCGTACGCAGAGTGCTCGTGGACAATGTCCGAGTTGCGGTCGCGCCGCTTCGGCCGAATCTTGGCCGCCTTCTTCGTCCGCTGCACGAGCTGCGTCATCACCGATGGCCGCCGCAGCCGCGCGCCGCCCGCCGACGACGAGAACGAAGCGTCAAGGGCGCCGTTCATCGACGAAGGGCCCGACGGCGCCTCGTTGTTGTCCGAACTGTCGCCGTCGGATTCGTTCGAGGTGAGGGACGTCTGCGAGCGCGTCTGCAGACCGAAGAACGCGCGGGAGGCGTCCATCCCCACGTAGTCGAGGATGACCTTGGAACCCCCCGGATGCGAGGTCACCCACGAGCCGACATCGTATATGTGGTCCTTGATCACAATCCACATGGACCCCTCCGCCACGCGCTGCGTGACGTCAGTCCACGTCAGACTCGCGAGGGACTTGTCAGAGCCAGCACGCTGAATGTCGACGCGCGCCGACCGGAAGAACGCCCAGCGGCGATACCTGCGTTGAGAAGAAGGACGTTAGATACGAGGGACTGTTGCACAGAGTCCCGCGCCTTGTGCGCATTTACGTGTCGTGCGGTGTGTGTAAGAGGTGCGCGCATGGCCGCAATGTGTAAGCGCACGACGTGTGTGCGTGTGTGTATGCGTGTATGTGGTGCGATGTGCGCATGCGTGCCGTACGAACCTTGCGCGAATCTCCATGCCGAGCAAGAGTGCACCCATACAGCCCAGCCACGCGAAGTACACGCGCCTCCCGCGGTCGTCGTCCGGGAACAGCAGCTTGAAGCCGAACACGGGATTGACGAGGCCCAAACCGAACGTGGCGTACCCAATGATGCGGTGCGTGATACGAATCGCCTCCATTCTGAGCGAGTACGACGACGTCTCAAGGCGCCGCTTGCTCAGAAGGCCGAGGACGACCTGCGGCGTGCGTGTGTGTGTGCGTGTGTTGTAATGCGTGCGCGTGTGACAGTGTGTATGGATGCGTTTGTGAGTCAGGATAGCAAACGGTCAGTCCAGTTAAATGTGTAAGGGCAACAAAATCTAGACTCCCCAACACACCACCGACGCCGCGACAGACACGGCAAGCGCACCTGGACTACAATCAGCGCCGCCACCGCAATCCCAATGTGCCCGTGCCGCGACGTCAGCTGCTGCGTCGACCCCGCGGCCGCGACGATGACGAGCTGCACGGCCTCCATCGACCCAAACATCATGAGCTCGACATGCGCCGCGAGCCAGTGCCGGCGGTGCTTGAAGAAGCGCGCCGTGACAATCCCCGCGGGGTACATGACGCCGAACGTGAGCAGCATGATGGCACCGTGCACCGAGTAAATCGCAGTCGTGCCCGAAGACCCCGTCGTCACCGACAGCACCGTCCCCTTGAACATGTCCACCGTCGCTTTGCCCTTCCCGTCCGGACCATGGTACTCCGGCTCCTCCGCATCCCCCGACGCAAAGATGAGCTTCACGGCGTTCCCGGTGTCCTGCAGCGGCGTGTCGGCAAAAACGTCGCCCGTGTCCATCGCGCGCGAAAACTGCACAGTCATCGAGTCGACCCCCGTCGTCCCAAACACGCTGCCCGGGATGATGTCGTCGCGCCCGCCGTGCTCGTCGTCGGGGTCAGGGTAGTAGTCCGTCGTGTACGAGTCACGTGCCCACGGCGTGCCGTCGTAGCGGATGCCGGCGACAATGAGGTCTGTGTTGACCATCCCCGTCCCGAACCCAATCCCCACCCAACCAGCCGTGCGCCCGTAGATCGTGAGCGCAAAGTGGACGATGGACGCGGCCTTGTCGATCGTCCAGTCGACGCGATACGAATTGGTGAGCCGCGCAGAGTTGTCGAACACGAGGGGCCGCTTGTAGCGAGCGCTCGGCGGGAGGTTGTTGTCGGGGACGGGCGTCTGGGGCGGCGGTGCCGGTGTCTGGGACGCCGGCTGCGACGCCTGCGTGGACTGCGCGGCGTAGGATGACCTCGACGACACGAAAGTCGACGGCGCTGTCCGGTGAAAAATAAAACGGAGTGCGCACGTGAGCGATTGAGGAGCAATGGAGGCTGAGTTTGCACGACATAGAATAGGCTGACCGACAGAGGCCTCGGTTCAATATGGTGTGCGTTGAGTGTGCAATACAGACGAGAGTGAGGATGGTGAGAGGACACGCACCGCGCACGGACCACGTCCCGGAGGCCGGCGAAGAGGACGCGGCGGGGTAAACGCGCACGATTCCCGTCATGTTTGCCGACGCACAGTGGGTCTGCGCGAGTGGGCCGAACAGCATGAGTCCGTGCTGCATGCATCTCAACAGGCTGACATGACTAACACTGAATGCTTAACACTCCACGAAAAAAATTACAGGGACGACCCACCGTGCACTTGTAGTAGTAAATGCCGGGCGTGCTAAAGAAGACAGAGTACGACGCCGACCCGTTGCTGTAGAACCCGCCCACGAGTGCGGTGCAGTTCGGTCCCACCGTCTGCGTCACGTCGTGCGGACGCGTCAAGTTGATCCAGTTGACCCAGTTTCCCGCGGTAATGGCGACGTCTGGAGGGGAGAACTTGCGACCGGGTATCACGGCCACGGTCGCGTTGTCCGGTTGCACGGTGATGGGGCTCGCGGTGGGGGTCGCCACGGCTGCGAGTGTACGAAGGGATGCAATGTGAGTGACCAACAAGTGTGCGCATGTTCGTTTGCGCGCGCGCGCGCGTGTGTGTGTGATGCGTGCATGTGATGCATGGACGACGGATGCGTTATGAGCGACAGACAAGTGCGCATGTTCGCTCGCGCGCACGCGTGGGATGCGTGCACATGTGTGTATGGACGTGTGCTTGCTTGCGTGTGATCACCTGGTGAGGACAATGGCGCCGGAAATACCCTCACGATGCCAGTCATGTTGGAAGACGCACAGTGAGTCTGCGTGCAAATCGGCGTCAAAAGGTAGCATCGCACGCACGGACTGCAATAGACCCCCCCCCCCCCCCCCCCCCCCCCCCCCCCCCCCCCCCCCCCCCCCCGCGCTAAACGCCCACAAAGGCCCAAACACTCACATACACCACTCGCAGACACTACCTAACCATCACAAAACACCACTAAGCACTCAAACGCCACCGGACGCACACAGAGCAATGATGCCCAGGCAATTCGCGAATCATTCACTGGCCCACCGTGCACTTGTAATAGTAGATGCCGGGCGTGTCGAATAAGACAGAGTACGACACCGACCCATTACTGTAGAACCCGCCCACGAGTGCGGTGCAGTTCGGTCCCACCGTCTGCGTCACGTCGTGCGGACGCGTCAGGTTGACCCAGTTGACCCAGTTTCCCGCGGTAATGGCGACGTCTGGAGGGGAGAACTTGCGACCTGGAATCACGGCCACGGTCGCGTTGTCCGGTTGCACGGTGATGGGGCTCGCGGTGGGGGTCGACGCAACTGCCACGCACAAAGGGATGCAATGCGAGTTACCAACATGTGTGCGAGTGTTCGCTCGGGCGCGCGTGTGTGGAATGCGTGCATGAGTATGTATGGACGACGGATGCAATGTGAGTGACCGACATGTGCATATGTTCGCTTGCGTGTGTGCGTGCGTGTGTGTGTGTGCGCGCGTTGTGTTGTGTGCGTGTGTGTGTGTGTGTGTGGGGGGGGGGGGGGGGGGGGGGGGGGGGGGGGGATGCGTGCATGTGTATGCATGGACGTGTGCTTGCTTGCGCGTGATCACCTGGTGTGGACGATGGCGCCGGAAATACCCTCACGATGCCGGTCATGTTGGAAGACGCACAGTGAGTCTGCGTGCAAATCGGCGTCAAAAGGTAGCATCGCACGCACGGTGATCGCAGTGGCCCACAGCGCCTTCTCCATTCCCTCGCCCGGCGAATGCAGCGCACATACATGCGCATTACGACCAAAAGCATACCCCACGAATGATGCGAATAACAACCGCGCCGCACACACGCTCACATATGATGTAAAAACCCCTCAGACGCCCGCAAACGGCCACACACCAAATACCCATCACATGCGCCAATCGGCGACACAACCAAACACTACAGACAAAGCCGAACACTCACCGACATCAGTAAACACTCAGACACCAGTAAACAGTCAGACACCACTCACACGACGCCAACACAGACACACACACAGTGCACTGACGCCCTTCCACACGAACATTCATGTGACCCACCGTGCACTTGTAATAGTAGATGCCGGGCGTGTCGAACAAGACAGAGTACGACACCGACCCATTACTGTAGAACCCGCCCAAGAATGCGGTGCAGTTCGGTCCCACCGTCTGCGTCACGTCGTGCGGACGCGTCAAGTTGATCCAGTTGACCCAGTTTCCCGCGGTAATGGCGACGTCTGGAGGGGAGAACTTGCGACCGGGAATCACGGCCACGGTCGCGTTATCCGGCTGCACGGTGATGGGGCTTGCGGTGGGGGTCGACGCGACAGTCGTGGACGACACCCCGGACGCCGTCGCACTGTCCCCGAGGGGCGCCGCGGTCGATACCACCGAGCCCACTGTATCGGACGGAGACGGCGTGTTCGCGGTCGCTGAGTTGCTTGCATCTGCAGTTGACGGCGATAGCGAAGAGCCCGCGTCCGCCGTCGTGGCGGGGCCTGCGAACGGCGATTCGCCAATAACGCAGTTTAGGACAAGTGGGTGATCACGAGTGAATGCCTCACAGCGCGACGGGGATTAACGCGTGGATACGCGTGAGCGCCACGCCTTATCATATATGTGTGTAAGCAAGTGAGAAGCGTGTTTCTACGTGAGTGCATACCCTTGGTTGGGGGGGGGG
>CALSCQ010002497.1:0-36284 GCA_943704525.1 Pigoraptor vietnamica | reverse complement strand
CCCCCCCGCGCGCATACACACAGCTTCTTGCGTCTCCCCGAGGCGCAGGAACTCGGCGTTGACGTCCTGCTCCATGCGCTCCCGCAGTCGCTCCCTCCGCCTCTCGCGGAATGTGAATGCGTTGTACGCAAGCGCGCCCCCGTAGTACACCGTCGCCGCAATGAGGGCGCCTGCGACCAGGCGATGCGCGTAGTCAAGGGCCGTCAGACGGCGTGGCGGCAGCGCCATGGTTGCTTTTTGCCGACTGCCTTGCCGTGCTTCGAAAACCCCTTTGAACCCGATGGTCACGTGCGTGACGTAGGCGGGGACGGTGCGGGCGCAACTGCCAACAGTTCGCCGGAGTCAGTCTATGAAAGCGGCTGATTGCGCCATAAGCAAGGGCACTGGGCATTGCGTGTGCGTCGGCGAGGCTGTCGAAGAGGGATAGCGTTGCACGAAGCGAAGATGGCGTCGCAGGCCGGTGCGTGTGCCAGTGCAACGGCTGATGATGTGCGTGGGTGTGCCCTGCTCACACCGCTCACCGTCCCACGCAGGGTCTAAGGTGGGGCACTACAAACGTGGGTCGTCGCTCGTCGCACGCGATCGCCGTGGCACGCGATGTGCGCACGGCACTCTCTGCGCAGTTGTTTGTGACCTGTCTCAACCCACACACTCCCAACCACTTGTGGGCTGCCGCGCTGCTTGACAGGTGCTTGGATTCGTCGGTCTCGGCAACATGGGTGCGCACATGGCCCGCAACCTGCGCAAGGCCGGCAACAAAGTCGTTGTCTTCGACGTCAGCAAGGACGCCGCCGCTGCGTTCCACCGGGAGGACGCCGCGAACACAGCCGTCGCCGAGTGCCCTGCGGACGTGGCGGCGGCGGCGACGGGGCCGGTCATCACGATGCTCCCCTCGAGCCCCCACGTGCGCGAGGTGTATGAGGGGCCGCGGGGGATCTTCAGCGGCGCGCGCGGTGGCAGCCTGCTTGTCGACGCAAGCACCATCGACATTGCCGTTGCGCGGGACGTCTGCCGCAAGGCATCGGAGAAGGGCTTCAAGTTTGTGGATGCGCCCGTGTCCGGAGGTGCGAGTCTGTGGTTGTGCACCTGTGGAGTGCGCCGAGGGTGTTCCGGGGCTAGCCGCAATATGTGCGATTGGCGGCTGAGGGTATGTGCGATTGGCGGCTGAGGGTGTTCCGGCGATATGTGCGATTGGCGGCTGAGGGTGTTCCGGGGCTAGCCGCGATATGTGCGATGGCTGAGGGTGTTGCACGCAGGTGTCGGCGGCGCGCAGGCGGGCACGCTGACGTTCATGGTCGGCGGCGACGAGCCCGTCTTTCGCGAGGCCGAAGGGACGCTCCGCCTGATGGGGCGCAACATTGTGCACTGCGGCGCGTCCGGCAACGGGCAGGTGGCAAAGCTCTGCAACAACATGCTTCTCGGCATCTCGATGATCGGCGTCTCCGAGGCGATGAACCTCGGCGTGCGGCTGGGCATGGACCCCAAGCTGCTCGCGGGCATCCTGAACACGAGCAGCGGGCGCTGCTGGTCGAGCGACACGTACAACCCGTGCCCTGGCGTCATGCCGAACGTCCCCTCGAGCCGCGACTACGAGGGCGGCTTTGGGAGCGCGCTCATGGCCAAGGACCTCGGGCTGGCCGCCGGCGCCGCCGCCGAGTGCAAGGCCCCAATTCCGCTCGGGGCGCTCGCGTTGCAGGTGTACAATCTCATGTGCGCACAGGGCTACTCGCGCAAGGATTTCTCGGCCGTCTTCAAGTTTCTCCAGGACAAGGAGGGCGCAAAGCACTGAGTTTAATGGCGGCAGCGGCGGCGTGGCGGGCGTGTGTGGTGGTGCGTTGTGTGCGGGCGCGGGGCGCGTGCGGTGCTGTACATGCGGCGGCTGCCTACGACGAGCTCATTTCGAGCAGCGTGTTGATGGCGGGCTCCATGTGCCCTGCGTGCGCGTGCAGCACCTGCCGCAGCACATCCTCGTCCATCGCGGGGAACATGGAGCGCAGCTCGGCCACCTTGCCCTCAATCTCCTCTGGCCGCGGCGGCCGTGCAAGTACATTGGCGGGGGGCGCGGCACCCGGCGGCATCGCATAGACGACAGCGGGTTGCACGATGGGCTGGACCACCGGGGTGCCGTAGATCACGCGAGAGCCATAGAGATCCGACGACACCACAGTCACGGGCGCGTACGGCTGGCCGGGCTGCAAAGGCGGTAGATCGCATGAGCATATTACTCGGATACAGCACCAAGCAAAACCGCAACTGCTTCACCGCACACTCACCGTGAAGATGAAGGAGAGCGTGATGCTGCCCTCGTGCCCCTGCTTGCCGTGCAGCTCAAACTCGCGGTTGACGCCAGTCTGGCGGAGGGCGTCGTCGAGATCAATGTCTGCCGAGGCGATGAGGTTGTCCGACATGATGCACTCGTCGACAATGCGGAGGTGGAGCGTCTTGTCCGTGACATACACCGGCCTGAAGAATGCGGCGTCAGTCAACGCACACACGGCTCAGTCGCGCAAATCACAGCGCACACCCACAGATTGACCGTTTGGTTCCATGTCGGGTGCGTGCCGCCGTTCGGGATCGTCTGCGTGCGCGACACCATGGGGTTTCGGGACATCCACAGCTCCACGTAGGGGTCCATCTTAGTCAGGCCGTAGTTCTTGACCAGCGTCGCCTTGTGGACGGTCACCTCGAGCACGCCCTGGCGCAGCACGGCGGCACGCATGTGCGGCTGCGCATGTGGGACGGCATGAGGAGTCTCGAGCGTCAGAAAGTCAGCGGGGAGACGCTCGGCGGCAGATGCGGCCGGGGCGGGCGCTGGCTGCCGGGCGGGCGTGGGCTGGCGCGGGGGAGCATCAGCCCCCGCGGGGTCGTCGTCGACAAGGCGCTGGTACGACATGGCTCTGTGTGTTGGGGAAGGGATCGAGGCGGACTTGCCGCTGTTCGCGTGCTTTGCTTCGCTTTTGAGAGGGCGATGCATGCACGGCTGCGAGGAGTGCCGGGGTGCTGGACGCCGCGAGCGAGTGTGAGGCGCTGATCTGCTGACCACATCCGGGGGAGTGTCCGTCACAGCCACTTGTATTTTTGGCTGCGCATGCGTCGGCTATCTTGGAACTTAGCTACGCGCGGAACGCAGCGCACGCTCGGCCCAGCAGTCCTTCACGCGAGCGCACGCTCGACCCAGCGGTCCTTCACGCGAGCGCACGGACGGGGGCACGCTGTCCGTGTACCTCTCCCGATGTGAGCAACAGTCCCTGTCGTGTCCTTCGACGTATCAACAACTTCGAAAGGGGAATTGTGGACCAACTGAATACAATACTGAGACGACTCCTGGGATGCCATCTGAGTGTCTCGGAGAGGCTGTATTCGCGCGCAATGAACCTGCAGTGTGGTACGCGGGACTGTGACGAAGTCGCAAAGAACTGCGTGCATTGAAACAGAGAATGGCCAGACCGGCTGGGCGCGCCGTTCAAATTTTTCGGCATTGATGACGCCGGCTGAAACAGCGGACGCGGACGTTGAATGACACGACACATACCATCACTCAGTTTTTATAGACAACCGTTGCCGGCTCTTCTCCTGAACGATATCATTACGTCTTTCCTCGCCTGAACGTTATCATTCCGCTCCCTCCATCGCGCGCGTTCGCAAGGGCGCGCTTGAGATGCCGCCCCTCACGGAGCACCTTGTGCTGCAGCTGACCAAGGGTAGCGAGCTCAGCAACGTCCGCGTCCTCAACTGCTGGGGCAAGGAGATCGACAGCGTCGACATCGTGCGCCTCATGCCGAACCTGGAGAAGGTCACGCTGAGGTACGGGAATGGTATGGCTTTGTTTGTGCACGTGTGCGAACTGCGGCTCACACGAGACACGCAGCCTGAATAACATCGCGAGCCTCGCGCCGTTGGCCGCCTGCACGCGCATCACGGAGCTGTATCTGCGGCGAAACAGAGTCAGCAGCTTCGCCGAAGTCGAGCACCTCCGCGGGCTGGCAGGGCTGCACACGCTGTGGCTAAAGGACAACCCGATCGCCGCCGACCCAAACTACAGGCGCACTGTACTGCGCCTGCTGCCCGGCCTCAAACAGCTGGACGACACATGTACGTGCTCCTGCATTGCTTCGTTGTGAGCGCGTGTATCGGCTCACATTCCGGTGCGTCGTTGCCAGCTGTCGACACAAAAGAAGTGCTCGAGGTGCGCGCCGAGCCCGCGCCGCCGTTGCCCCTCGCACAGGGCAAGCCCGCAGAGCCGGCCCAGGACGACGCCGAAGATGCGCAGTCAGACAGCGGAAGCGGTGCGGACTGCAGCGCGCACTGTTCTGTCGTCATGTTGTCTTGCGTTCTGAATGCCTCTTGTATGCAGTTGAGGAGCTGGCGATGGACTCTGGGCCGCCGGCACGGCAAGCGGCGGGCAGTGACGGCGTTGTGCCTGTGCGACCTCCGCCCATCGAACTGGCGCCCGCAATTGCGCCGGCCGCCGCGAGTGCAGCGCCTCAGTCGGCCGTGCAATCGGCCGCGTACAGCATGAATGACGACGACAATGCGGTAAGCACCCGCAGGAAAACTGGAGGCTGTTTCGTTGTTTCGTTGTCGAGGCAGCGGGTTCACATGTTGTTGCTCGCAACGCAGGACCACGCGCTCACTGCGATCTTTGCGCTGCTGAACATTGTGGCACGAGACCGCGCCAGGCTGCGCGTCGTGCGCGACGAGGTTGACAGGCTGATTGACGCCGCACGCAAATGAATTGACGGGACTGACATTTGTACTGTACACTGCAAATACGCCACGCGAGCAACCGATCGACGCCGCCGCACGCCGCACGCACAGACACACGCGCACGCAACTCGAAAGCCCCCAATGGGCAAAATGCACGCTCAACGCGCCGGTAACCAAAGAACGGTCTGCTAAATTACTTCGCGACACGCAGAACGACAATGTGGCGCCCTTCGTGCGAGGCGTCCTCAGCGTGCTCGCCGGACAGACGCGCACGGCGACGCGCACTCTCGTCCCCTTCCGCCGAATAGCGCTCAAACTCACGCTCCGTCATCGGAAAGCGGCGCGGCGGATATCCGCACGGGGCATCGCGCCGCATGACAAGCGGCGGTGCAACCACTGCCGGCGTGGCAGCCCCCGCAACGCCCACGGGGGTCACCGGGGTGCCCGGCACGGCCAAGGCCACCGAGCGCCGGCGCTTGTAGGGAGTTGGATTCGGCGTTTCGAGCGGGGTTGCAAAGGCGCGCTCAGCCGTAGGCGTCCCTTCGGCCGCCTCCGGCTTGGTCACAGGAGCGCGCGCGCCGGCCTGTGCACCGTGCCGCCCAGACGCCACAAAGGCCGCATACCGCGCCTTCTCCAGGAGCTCCTGCGGGTGGTGGCGGCGCGCGAAGGCCTCGTCGGAAACGTTCTCCTGCACAAGACGCACACGACGCGCGTTAGATGGCCCATGCACGCATTGGCAGACATGGGTCGCTCTGAGCAAAGGCCACGCATCACTCAGACACCCACCTCCTCCAGCTCCATCGGCTCGGCCTGCGCCTCCACGCGACTGCGCCACTCGGGCGTGATAATTTCCTTGTACTGGATCACCTCAATCCGCGCGGATGCCGCCATCGACGTGGGAATGACAATGTTATCAAAGTCCCACGCGCTGTGTTCCTTGCGCTTCTTGGTCGACGAATTCAGCGACGACCCCAGCCCATTGTGCGACGCGCCGAGGGACGCCGGCTCGGACCGCGGCCGCTTCAGTGAGCCCGACGACGAGTTGTTGAGTGAACGCTTGCGGCCCTTCACGAAACCGCCCTCTTCGTCGCTGTCGCACACGCCTCGCCGCGCGCGGCGCAACTTCTTCTTCTTCTCGCGCGGCAGCCGCAGACCTTTTCCGAGGGGGCGCGCCGCGAGCGTGTCCAGTGCCACGTTTACACTAACGTCAATCGGGATATCTGTGCGCGTCATAACGTAAGCTTTCTGCGCCGGTACACAACGAACGAACGAACACTCAGACTGAAACCCACCTCCAGTCCTCGACAAAATCGGATGGAACGCGGGATCCACGCACGCAATGCGCCTGTGTGCGGGGTCCGCAAACACCGCCAGCGGATTCCGAGCCCGGGGGGGCATGGCCATGGAGCGGACAAGCGCTGCGCGGTACGCAGCATCTGCGCCCCTCGTGCGCGCGCACGTGGCGCCCTCGGCCTCGCCCACTGTGACCGCCACCGGCTGCCCACACAGCGGCCCACAGTGCTCCATTTCGCCGACAAGCGCGCGGAGACGCATGTCCAGCCAAGAGAGTCGCCCGTGCGCAAGCCTCCTCGTCGCGTCAAAGCGATTGCTGCGAGAAAGGAAACACTCAGTCACAACTCCATTCAACTCGGAGAAAACGCACACACGCAATCAGACGCAGGACAAACGAGCACATTCACAAATGAAAACACAAATGAAAACACACCTCGCCTCCGACAGCAGCGGCATGTCCGGGTCGTCCTCCAGTCCGGGGGCATCCTCGTCATCGACGTCCGTTGCGTCGGCGTCCAGCACGGCCTCGAGACGCTCCGCGCGCGCTCCCAGCTGATGGATCACGCCAGCGCGTTCGCGAGGCGACAGCTGCAACAGCGCACTTGCAGACGATCCGCCATGCCGTTGGCTTCTCGCCTCACCGTCCTGCTTTCGCGAACCCGCGTCTTGTCCGTTCGCGGCTCCGTTCGCAGCTCCGTCGCCACGCCCACGGCCAAACAAGTCGCCCACATCCAACAATGACACGGAATTTTCGCACAGTGCGAGCGTCTCGCTGTCGAATCCAAACACGTCCGCAGAGTCCAGCTCAGCCGTAGGTCCGCGGATGGCCAAGTCGAGCTCGTCGCGAATGAGTCGGCTTTCGTGCCGCCGCAGCGCATTGAGCAGCACGTCACAGCGTCGCTCAAGGTCACACTGCTGCGCACGTGCCGCATCCAACTCGGTTTCAACATCAAAGGGCGCCTCTGGTGTGGCCGAAACCGTTGCTTCCGCCACGGTGGGAGCCACCGCGTCGTCCGCGCACGCCATGGGACGCTCCTCCGTCTCGAGATCGCTATAGCTGCCCGAATCTGTCACGCTTGGCACTTCGTGCGAATTGGCGGGCGACGAAGTTGCGCCGCCATCCTCGTCGCGCGCGGCATCCTTACCAACGCCCTCGTCGTCGGTGCAGACGCGCTCAAACGCCGCGCCAAGCCCCTGCTTGCAGAGGTGCGCGGCGCCGGGTGCGACCCCCGCGCCCGCGACGCAGCAGTCCACTCGTACAATTTCATGCGCCGGCATTTCCGCCAACGACGCCCCGTCGGCGCAGCGCGACGTCCACCGTCATGCCCGTTCACCACGTTCTCCGCTCATCAGCTGACGATTCTGCGTCTCTGTCGTGGAAATTAACGCTCGCGCATGGGCGCGGCGGTTGCGGAAAATTTCGAGAGCCCACAGGAGGACGTTTTGTTGGGAGTGTGGTGGGGGGGGGCGTGAACGGCCAGCGTTTCGCAAGCGAGCGTGCGTGTTTCCGAGCGTGCGTGTGCGTGTGTGTGTGTGTCCCATACACACGCCATAGTGGAACAGGAGGGCGCGATTGGCCGATGAGCGCGCGAATAATAACGGCGCATAGTATCGGTTGACTATGGAGCGGAGGCGGAAAATAATTGCACCGGGTTGGGGTTGTGTGATGCGTGCGTGGCACCACGTCATCGCGGTCATTCCACGTCATTTGCCACTGAAAATGCGTCACCATGTGAAATTACTACATAAGGGAAATCAACCCCTATTACGTCGATTGTGGGTTTCGTGGTGTAATGGTAGCACCCAGGACTCTGAATCCTGTAATCTGAGTTCGATTCTCAGCGAGACCATCACACTTTTTTTGACTCTGACAGCCAATGTTGAACGCACGTGGCCGTGATCGGAGCCTTTTTTCGCCGTTGCACGCCCACTCAATGAAGTTGCACTGAAATGGCGTCCGTTCCGCGCCGCCTCCGTGTCCTTTGTTTACACGGCAAGACGCAATCGGCGGCATACTTTCGTGAGCGGACTGGGTCTCTCAGGCGCGCTTGCAAGGGCATTGCTGATTTTGTGTTCGTCTCTGGTCCATACGCGGTGGAGCCGCCTGCCCGTAGTGTAGACGAGGGCGATTGTGAGCGCATCACGAGCGAGAGTGGCTCGCCTGTTGAGGAGAGGAGTGCTACGAGTGCGTCCCGGGAGTGGTGTGCGTGGTGGCCCTCTCCGGCGGAGGCTGACATTGTGTCCGGCGCCCGAGCGTCCCTTGCACTGCTGGCGGACACGGCGCGCGCGGACGGACCGTTTGACGGTGTGCTTGCGTTCAGTCAGGGTGCTTCGTTGTGTTCGCTGTTGTGCGCTGCGCTCGAGGAGGGCGACGACGCTGTGGCGCCGCTGCGCAGCATTCGCTTTGTGGTGCTGTGTGCCGGCTTCCGTACGCGAGCTGCTGCGCACGCGTCGCGCTACGTGCCCCGCGGGTTCAACATGCCCAGTCTTCATTTCTACGGCGCTGCGGACCAACTCGTGCCGCCCGCCGAGAGCGAAGCGCTGGCTGCGTGCTTTGCGACGGCGGAGCTGCGGCAGCACGAGGGCGGGCACCTAGTCCCATTCCGCTCCGAGGACAAGAAGGCTGTGGCCGCTTTCATGCGTCGCTTCGCGGCTTCGTGAGGTGGGTGTCGCGAATTGGCTTTCCGTTCCTGCACGCTGTGCCTGTGATTAAAACTTTACTGCTACTGTCTGACTGCTGTCTGACGATCCAACCACCAAGATCGATGAGGTCACTGCCTTCCTTTCTCCTCACGTGCGCGTGAAATGCCATCGCTGACCGCTGAGAATGTCATTGCAGATGATACTTCAGCGCCGCCACTTGAACGTGTGCTGGTGAGTTCCACTGTGCGCGCAGTGGAACTCGACTCGTCAGTCGCTGACGTCTCGACCTCATCGACGCAGGATCCTCTTTTGAGCTTTATTGGTTGGCTGCAAGTGTGCCCACAAGGCTCCGCAGACGCTCGCGCAGGTCTGACGCTGACTTTGTGGAGAGGGCGCTCTGGAGGTTTGCGTCGTACTTTGGGCCCTTCCTGCAGAGCACATCGGTGACGCAGAGAAGCCACACGCCGCAGTCGCAGCCTGCACTGGCGCGCGTTAGTTGCTCTGTTGCAAGGCATGGAGGTCGGCTGCACCCACCGTTTTGCTGCTGAGGACACGGCGCCGCCACAAACTGCGCATCAACTGTCCGCTTGGTGAGAAATCTCCGACTCGCAATGAAGGAAGAGAAACTGAACGCCGCGCTCACCGCCGAGAAGTTTTGAGAAGTGCGCAGCGAACCGCCGCGCTGTCCGCTCGTTGCTCTGCCCCATCGAGTCGTAGTGGCTCCACAAGCGCGCGCCCCTATCAAAAACTAGGAGGCTCCTTATGGCAGCGATAAATAAATGTACCCATTAGTCCCACCCAACATACGCACACACTACACGACACTCACCAGTGGGAGCCTCCAGCCGAATCCACGTCCGCATTGTCGTTGACAGGCACAAAGATAGTTGTGCGATTGCAGGCGTCTAATGACCTCAGGGTGTCCTCGGCCTCTGAGGCGTCTGGGAAAGTCAAGAGGGCATGTAAACTGGCCTCCGAGCTGCACGCACCACGAACACGCACGCAGGCATGCAGAAGCAACCGGTCGAACTCGCACACCTTGACAGTGAGCAAGGAAGAAGGCAACTTCGGGCCCCACAAGCAGCGCGTCCTTTGGCGCTACCTCGTTGCTCAAATATCTGCCAACAACAACTCGAACGTTAGTACGGCCACAAGCGCACCGCCGCAAGCGAAAAACCCACTCGTAATAGAAGGCAATCAGCGTGCCGTTCAGCCAGCGGCCGTCCTCCAGCAGCGCCACGTCCTCCTCGCACAGCAAACTGTCCCCATAGCTGAGCACTTTGCGCGACATCGCACCAAGGGCGAACGGCCACTGACGAGACGACAGTTGGGCACCTGGGTCGGAATTCAAGTGTTCAGCGCCGCTGGTAGTGAGTCACACTGATCCGGCGACGAAGTGGAGCACACGGCTGTCTGGCACCTCGTTACTTGAAGCGCAATAACGCAGTCAAGCACAAGGGAGCGACAAAGAGTAAATGGAGAGCAGCGGCAACGCAGAGCGCGTATTGTATGTGGCGGGTGAAGCGCCCGCTGGGGACGCCTGGGACGCCTGGGAGGCCGCCGCGCGCCCCTTCGGCGTGGCTGTCGTCCGCCTACCCCCGCCCCGCAGCCCCGGTGCCCCGGCTGCCTACGCCTTGGCGGCGCAGCGGGCGTGTGTGGACGGCGCTGCGCTGTACACTGCACTCGTGGACGGCGGCCTCTGGCGTGCCGTGCTGTTCGGCCGGCTGCTCCCTTCGACCCAGCGCATCCTCACCGACGCCCTCCCCATTGCGCCCGTGGGCACCGTCTGCGTCGCAACCCAGCAGGACCGCGGTGTGGGCCGCGGCGGCAACGTGTGGTGCGTGGCAGTGTGTGAGGTGTGCGTGCATGGGAGTCGGTCTGATTGTCGCGACGCCCCGTGCGCAGGACGTCGCCGATGGGGTGCCTCTGCGTGTCCTTCACGGCCGCGCTCGTCGATCCGGCGCATCTCGTGACCGTGCAATACGTTGCCGCACTTGCGGTTGTGCTCGGTGTGCGCGATGGTGCGACCGAGGCCGACTGGCACGCGGCACCGCTGCGCCTCAAGTGGCCGAATGACGTGTACGCCGGCTGCCACAAGGTCGCCGGCATCCTATGCTGCAGCCGCTACGACCCGGTGCGCGGCGGCTATGTGGTCACCGTCGGTATAGGCCTCAACGTGTCAAACGCCGAGCCGACGACGTGCCTTGACGCACTGCACCCGTCGACTGCGCCGCATACGCGCGAGGGGGTACTGTGCCGCATGCTTGCGCGGTTCGCGTCGCTCCTGCGCACGCTTGGTGACGAGGGCTTTGGGCACAGCTTGCGCGACGCATACACGTCGCACTGGCTGCATACAGGCCAGCACGTGACGCTCACGGATGGCACCGCGGCGGTCGTGACGGGACTGTCGGACGAGGGCCACTTGCTTGCCGCGATTGGGGATCAAGTCGCCGAGCTGCACCCGGTTGGTGCAGTCCCTGCGTGAACTACGTGTTTGCATTTTGTGTGCAGGGTTGTGTGTGCACGCGTAAATATGTGTGTGTGCGTGTGAGTGTGTGGTTGGGGGAGAAGGGAGGGGGGAGGGGGAGAGTGTGTGTGTGGGTATGTGTGTGTGTGTGAGAGAGAGAGAGCGAGAGAGAGAGAGACTCTATGTTGCTCCTTATGGTTGCGGCCATTGCTCACATCTCGATGCACTCGTACACGCCACGCAGGACGGCACAAGCTTCGACATGAGCGCGGGAGTGTTGCGCCGGAAAAGCGCGCCAAACAGCGGCATGTGACTGCACCCGAGTTGATTGTGACAAGCCGCGCTTTTACTCCTACGAGGGCTTGAGACCCGTTACCACCGCAAGCTCGTCGAGGAGCGTCTCGTAGCGGTAGGCGACGCGGATGTTCGGCACGTTCGTGCGGCGAATATCGTTGCCCTCGGGCCCCTCCTTGTCGTAGTTGCGCCCGAGCCACCGCCGCTTCACCTCGTCCTCAAAGCCGCTCTGGCGGACGCTGTTCATCGCAAGCTCGCACATGTCGCACGCCGAAAGTTTCCACACCTGCACACACACAAAACGGCCGTGATCAGCTGGCGCGCATAAAATAAATGTTGGCGACATATGTCCGCATTGCGCGACCGAATTCACCTGCGAGGCAATGCTGTACTCCTCGATAAGGGGCTCCTTAGTCACGTGGAACATGAGGGGGTCGTCGGTCGAGAGCGACACGTTGAGCCCGCGCGCAAAGTACTCCGGCATGGGGTTCCGCTGGAAGTTGAGGAACAGCGAGTGGTTGCTGAGCGGGCTCATCGCGATCCCGATCTGCGTCAGGTAGTACAGGTACTGCAGCACCGGCACCTTGCGCAGCAGAATGCCGTGGCTGATCGACTGCGACGTGAGGAACGCCGCCGCGAGGTGGTCCACAGGGCCGGCCTCGCCAGAGTGCGGCCGCAGCGCAAACGTGTTCATCCCGCGCGCGCGGCGCATCTGGTTGAGCACAGTGATGTTGGCGTACATGTAGTAGATGTAGTACGAGTAGGGCGGGTTCTTGTCCTCGGTCCAGTCGCGCGGGGAGGGGTACTTGAGGTGGATGCGGACCTCGGGCTTGCTCTCGTCGTCCACGCTGTCAAAGCCAATAATCTGCTGGAGGGCCTTGTGGAGGTTGGGGTGGCTGCTCGGGTCGAGCGTCGCCTCGAACAGCGGAAGGAAAATGTTGTCGATCACGTCCTGGAAGCACGTCACGTGGTTCGCCTCGCGGAAGACGGAGCTGCGGGCGCGACACAAGCCCACGCGTTAGTTAAATGCACTTCAAACGAGCACGACAGCGCAGAAGACGGCGCAATGCAGGTCCCTCTCAGTGCAGCCCAGAGAGTGCATGGCACTCACTAGAGGCGGGGCACCTGAACGAGCCAGCGGATGTTTTCCGAGTACATCTCGTTCGTGACCATCCACTCGGCCAGCGCGTCCCACTCGCCCCGCTTGCGGCCGTAGATCGAAATGCGGGGCTCTGCGTGCTGGTACTTGCTCTCCTCAAGGTCGGCAAACACCTCCCGCGTGAGCCGCGCGAGGTACTTGCCCTTGATGTGGTTGTCCGTCTTGAGGAAAATCTCGCGCAGGCGGCTCTCACCGACGGGGTTGTACTTGAGATTGAACTTGTCGAACCGGTGGAACGTGTTGCGGTCGGCGTGCATGTCCAGCGTGTCGACGCTGAGGTCGTACGCCGTGAGCTTGAGCGAGTCGAAGACCTGCTGCAGCGTGAGGTACTTGCCGTCGCGGAAGATGACGACCTCGTCGCCACTCGTCTTGAGCGTCTTCTTGATGAACCGCAGGAGGTGCTTCTGGTTCATGCACGACGAGTGGTGCACGTGCGTGTCCACCTTGCGCACGTTGTAGAAGTCGCGGTGCGGCACGGCCTTCTGCGCCGCAAGTTCCTCCATCTCGTTGAGCAGCACGTGCAGGTTAAACTTGGCCTCGAGGAAGCGCAGCCGGCGGAACGCAAACGACTTGCTGCGTGCGTGCAAGTGTGTGTGCCGGGTGTCAGGTACGCGATTCATTCGCGAATCGAAAACAAAGGAGGTCGGCAGGTACACACCTCGGCCCGTCCACAGTCAACTCGAGCATAAACTTGAGGTCGCGGTAGTATGTACGCAGCGACGGAAAGTCGAACAGTCGCTCCTTGCGCTCGCGGGCCTGCTCGTTCACGTACACGTGCATGACGCCATCCACCATCTCCATCACTTGCCCGCTGTGCCCGGGCACTTCGACGTCGAACGGGCGAAACGGCGGGCGCCGCTCATGCGAAATGTCCGGCTCCATGTTGTCACGCACGCACGACTTGCGCCGCACAAGACGCTCGAAATTCGCCTTGTCGATCGCGGAGGCGGCGCTTTCCGGGAACCCCTGCATGCTCTGGGCCATGTACCGGCGCCGCAGCCCCATGGCCTGCACGAGCAGCGCCGTGATTTGCCGCGTCTCCTCGGAAATCTCCTGCACCTCCGCGAGTTCCCCAATGTTCACGCGCCGGTAGTCCGTCTCCTCGCCCATGTGCGCGCGGTACACCTCGCGGCGCCACGAGATCTCGTCGCGGCGGAGCTCGTGCTCCTCCTTGAGCGGAAAGTGCGCGTTGCTCCGCTGGTAACCGTCAAACGACTCCGACACCAGCGGCCCGCGCACTTCGACGTCCGGCAGGGCCGCTTTCTCCGCGCTGGCGTCTTCCATCGCGCCGTCCACGCCGCCGTACAGGTCGAAGGGGTCGTCGATTGTTACGGTGGCGAGCCGCTCGAGCAGTGGGCTCTTCAGCGAGAGCGGCCGTTGGGCCATCGCCGTCAACCCCGCCGCCGCCGTCCCCGCCGCAGTCGACGCCGTTGCCTCCGCCATGGCTGCGCACTGTGCGGTTGTTGACTGGTCTGGTTTGTCGGTTTTCAGTGCGAGCGCGCAGACCACGCACGCCCGCCGCACTCACGTGAGAAAAACCCCACCTTCCTTTTTCGGTTTGACAATTGCTCAGCCCACTCACTTCGGTATGGATGCGCGTCCACCAACCCCTGCGCGGCGCGCGGAGAAGGACCGAAGTCGCGCAAGGCACTCGAGAATGCTGGGACTCCCTCAAGGAGGAGAGCCGCGAGGTGCTGTAGCGGCACCACGACTTTGTCTCGACGCTTGCGGTCCAACGAGACGGACCTCCGGTTACCTTCGGCTCTACCATCAATCTCCCCGAGACTGGCCTTCGCACCGGAAGCGCCTGCGAACGGCGCGCCAAACGAGGCCAAATCGCCCGCGGTGACCAAACTGCAGCCTGCGCAGTAGATGCAAACGGCACACGACGACGTTTTCTCGCGCGTACGCTTTGACGCCGAACCGTGTCGTGTTCGCGCGACAATCAAGATGGGCGACGCAGGCAGGCGCGCGCATCGGGTTCCGATATTTCTAGCGTGATCTGTAACCCCGTCTCTTATTGTTCTCCTCAAACAGGTGTACGACATCCACTCTGGCAAGCGCCTTGGCACCTTCACAGCGCACGACAAACAGGCGGTCCAACGGTGCCGTCGTCGTTAGCACTTTTGCGTCCCAGGCGTAGTGGCCGAGTCTCTGCGGCTGGCGAAGAAACCAACGCGTGCGCAAAGAATCCGCAGGCACAGAGCGTCACTGTCAACATGCGGTGATGTTTGCGCGCGGTGCATGTGTTCACATATATGTCAATCCTGGTGGCACTGTATTACTGAGTGCATCTTAGGTGGTTCCTCACCTTCCGGAGCTAACTTCTGTCGGAGTGGAAAGCTATTTGCTGCCACACCGTGCAAGCTCAAGGCCCCTTCACCCATTTTCTTTTTAGTTTTCGTGTGAAAGGGACGCAGGATATGCAACGCACGCATGCAGGACACCGGGTCCTCTCTAAGAATTACGATGACTGTACAACGCGCGGTGAACGCCAAGTGAAAGAGAAAGAAGGGACGACAGCCATTTGTCGCGGCAGCTGACATCTTGCGCTCAGCGCGCCCCAATGAACTGGCGCACCCTATCGACCATGGTCCCGAGGATGTCGTTGGGATCGATGTCGCAGTTCGTGTTGTACCACGTCGCAAAATGGTATACCTGCTGCTTCGTCATCGCGTCCAGCGCCGCCTTATCGCGCGGAAAAACTGCGTCGGGGCCATCCTCGTCGATGTATGCGGGCCGGCGACCGAGGCGTGCAGCAGTGGGGTCCCGGGGAGGGATTTCGTTAAGCACTGTATCGTGCAGCAGACGCAGGGCGCCGAGCGCACGGTTGTTGATGCCATTCACATTCTGGAGGGGAAGGGGCGGCTGCGCATCGATTGCCTGTGCGACGCAGTGTTAGGTATGGCCGACCGCATGATATTGAAGCGCGCAAATCCAAAATCTACCGTGAAACAGAGCGTCTTGTACGAGTTCGGTGGGGTAACGACAGCATTCTCCGCGCGCGCCGCCTCATTCTTGCGCTCGTAGTCCATAATGCGCGTGGTGCGGGAGAGCGCGTCCACCTTCTTGTCCAGCGCGTCCACCTTCTTGTCCAGCGCAGTCACCGAGCTCTGCACCGTACCCAGCGAGTTCTGGATCTGCGTCAGGCTGTTCTGTATCGCCTGCTGCTTCGCGGCCGAGTCTGTCGGAAATAAATGTCAGTCAAAGCGACAACAGCAGAGCAGCGGTACCGTCTTCTTCTGCAACATTATGCCGACAGGCACGGCTGAACTTCACTTTCGGCCTCAATGTCGAGCAGGCGCCTCTCAGCGTTCGCCTCCGCAATTTGGAGATCAGCGGCAGCAAATTGCGCGAACGAGCTAAGCAGGGACACAACTGGCAAGGACGCGATTCTTGCGTGTCAGTGCGCTCTGGACGAGTAACACGCATACCCACGCACTAGAGGACACATCCACCTGACCAAAATCATTGCAGCATGCATCCACTCACGGTTGAGAACCCTGTCGTAGTCCTCCCGCGCCTCCACAACGTCGCGGTAAGAAAGGGCGTCGCCAGCGCGGATGTTGCGACCCTTGAAGGGGGGGTCCATCGCCGCAGGGAAGCAGGCGGGCAGCGCGAGGGGCGGGTGGTTGTTCACGTACGTCGGCTTCGCGGCCTGCGCCATCTTCGAGAAAAAAGGGGAGGGGGGAAGGGACCTGCGATTTGGAATGTGGATTTGCAAGCCGAGAGTTGAATTGCTTAATTCTTATTTTCTCTTCACAGAGGGGACCGGGGACGGCACAGTCATGAGTCTTAGAGCCTCTGTCATGAGTAACAGTACCACACGACACACGTCACTTCCCAGTGACGCGCGCGTGACGATTACTCCGGCTTACTCCGGCTTACTCTTGGGGAGCCGCCTACGACTTTTGATTACGGGGGCCATTATTAGCGCAGCGGCTGACTATGGCGCGAGTATTGGGCGCGCGTTATTACGGCGTGTTTTGATGCGCGTCCCAAACAGGCGCACGCCTTGTGGAGAGCGCGCACACACACACACACACACAACTCTCGCGCTCACCAGCCCCTCTTCCCCCTCGAACCCCGCCATTGCCGCCGCGACAGACAACAACAAGAGGACACGTGCCGCTGCGTTGCCTCCGTGCGTGGTGCTCTGTGTGTGCCGTCGACTTCGCCTATTTGCGCGAAATCGCTCTTTTCGCGGCGGCAGTCGGGCGTGGGTTTGGGCTGTTAAGGCGCCCATTTGCTGAGCGTGCCGAGTTGGGCGACGAACAAACGCGTGTCGGAAGTGTCTGTTGAGTGCGCGTCGGCGCGGCGAACGGGCGAAGATGGGGTGTGCACAGAGCACGGAGGACAAGCAGGCGCAGGACCGCAACAAGGCCATCGAGGATAAGCTTAAGGATGACGAGCGCAAGATGTCGACCGAGGTTAAGCTGCTCCTGCTCGGTGCGTAGAAGTGCGGGTGAAGAAGACGGGGTGGAGAGAGAGAGGAATTGGGTGGCAGGGGTCTTTTGCGTTATCGAGAGCACTGGCATGGTTTGTTTGTGTGGCTTATGGGTGCGCTGTGGGCAGGCGCCGGTGAGTCGGGCAAGAGCACCATCGTGAAGCAGATGAAGATCATCCACGAGAAGGGTTACTCGACGGAGGAGTGCATCGAGTTCCGCAACATTGTGTACAGCAACACGATCCAGTCGATGCAGACGCTCGTGACGGCGATGGAGACGCTTGAGATTGCGTACGGCAACGACGACCGCAAGGTGCGCCCCCGTTCCTTGTTCTGCGTTTGGTCTGGGAAGGGGAGAGGCAGAGTGCCTAATCCTCGGTTCGTTTCGCAATGCAGGCGGACGCCCAGAAGGTGCTCAGCTATGGCGATGACCTCGACGGCATCACGCTCAACGACGAGCTCGCGGGCGCCATCAAGCGGCTCTGGCAGGACAGCGGTATTCAGGCGTGCTTTGCGCGCTCGTCCGAGTTCCAGCTCAACGACTCCGCGCAGTAGTGAGTGTCGTTGGCCGTGTGCTACTTTGTTGCTGTCTCTCCGTGGGACTGGGGGCTGACCCTTGCAACGTTTTGCTCTGCAGCTACTTCGACAGCATTGACCGCATTTCGGCGCCCGACTACGTGCCCGGCGAGCAGGACGTGCTGCGCTCGCGTGTCAAGACGACTGGCATTGTCGAGACGCACTTCGAGTACAAGGGCCTCTTCTTCAGGTGGGCCTGCCTGTCACGCACATGTGCGGGCCTTCATCACATGCATGGGGAGTGGCGTATGAGGGCTGACGCGTCTGTGCGTTTGCGGTGCAGGATGTTTGACGTCGGTGGCCAGCGGTCCGAGCGCAAGAAGTGGATTCACTGCTTTGAGAATGTGACGGCGATCATTTTTTGCGCGGCGCTGAGCGGGTACGACCAGATGCTCGCGGAGGACGAGACGACGAACCGCATGCACGAGAGCGTCAAGCTGTTTGACTCCATCTGCAACTCGAAGTGGTTCCTCAAGACGTCGATCATTCTCTTCCTCAACAAGACGGACCTCTTCGCCCAGAAGATCCCCAAGACGCCCCTCACCGTGTGCTTCCCCGAGTACACTGGTGCGTGCGTGCGTGTGCGTGCTTGCCGTGCCGTGTGCAGTGGAGCTGTGCCGTGTGCCGTGTGCCTGTGCGTTTGCTGACGATACGATGTCTGGCACCGTAGGCGAGGCCGGCAACGCGGAGGCCGCCAAGGACTTTATCAAGAAGAAGTTTGAGGAGATGAACCGGAGCAACCAGAAGCAGATCTACACGCACTTCACGTGCGCGACGGACACGAACAACATCAAGTTTGTGTTTGCCGCCATCACGGACATCATCATCCAGAACAACCTCCGGGACTGCGGCCTCATCTAAGCGGCCAGCGCCGCTGTGTGCCGTCCCCCGCCTGCGTCTGCCGCTCGTCGTTGTCGTTCGCTGTCCGTCCGTCCATCGTTCGTGCCTTTGCTGCTTTCTGCCGCCGCCGTTTTGCGCGTTGCTCTCGTGCTGCCACAGTGTGCGCCGTGTGTTGTCTCGCATTGTTCGGCTTTATTGTCCGGGTGTGGACCTGCTTTGCGCCGTATTTCTCGCCGCGTGATTGCGTTTGCGCAGCTCATTCGTCGGCCCCGCGTGCTGCGTGGTCGTCGCCGGTCCTTGTGCGCTCGGTCCCTTGACAGCGCAGCCATGCTCGCCCCTGTCGCGCCTCGCTGGCGTTGGGGGCGCGAGCGTGGAATAAATTTTGAGTGAAACAAGCTTCGGCTTCCACTGTGCTCAGAAGAGCCCGAACCCGAAAAGGCCAGTGTTCGGCTCGGGCTTTGGCGACGACGGACCCCGCGAGTCGGCGCCGCCCGTAGCAATGGAAATGGCGGCCGGCACCGCCGCGGGCACGAGGGCATAGCGCGCCATGTCCTGCTGCGGTCGCTGGAGGGGATGGCCGATGAGCGACGCGCACGAGACGTACAGCCGGCGAATGTTGGTCGAAATCTCGTAAAAATACGAGCGGTGCGCCGTGGGGTCCAGCGAAGTGATGGCATCGTACACAGCCTGCGCACGGGACGGAAGTCAACGTGGCTGAATTGGAGTGGCAGTGGACGGCGGGGTGGAAGTGGACGGCGGGGCACGGGTCGCACCTGTGGGTTGTTGTCTGCCGAGGGCTTGTCATGCAGGTAAACGGCGTCGAAATAAAACAGGCGCGAACCAAGGAGCTCGCCAGCCGCCTGGGAAGGGAAGAGACCCTCTGATGTCAACAGCAGCACGAGCCAAAATTCACGAGTCACCCAGGGCGCAGGGACGGCAGGCACCCACCCCAACAGTCTTGTCCACGGTGGGTATCATTGCCGAGCGCGCATAGAGAAGCACAACGCGCACGACAAAAGGAAAGGATTCGGTCGAAGCCGCGAGCATCTGCGGGCGCACAAGACCGTCTCTGCGCGACATAGAGGTACCGATCTCAGGCATCAGTCATGACGACACGCTGAAGTACATAACTCACGCAGATGCAGCGACAACTACTCACACTTCCTCAAAAACGCTGTCGAGATGTGGGGAGCCGCAACAGCGATTGAAGCGCGGTTAAGGAGCACACGCAGTGGCCGTGCAGTTATCAGTCATGGGGACAACATTCGCACGACAAGCGGATATCACACTCGGAGGCATCCCCCCGCGACGCCTGCACGGCAAGGTTCTCGTTGAACGCAGTGATGTCCCGCGTGAAATTTTGAACCTGCGCGCGTAAATGTTGCGGCAGTCGCGTCAGTGTACTGCACCTTTCCAGTGCCCGATGGCAGCTAGCCAATGAACGGCGGTACGTACGCAGTCAGCCTTTTCGTGCAATGTGAGCAGCGCAAACTCGTGGTTCGGGTTCAAGGTCGCCTTCGTGCGCACGATCATCCGCACGACGGCCTTGAAGTAGTCCAGGCGAGAGAGCGGTTGCCTGCAGCACGACTGTTGGCAACAACGAACAGTGACAATCGCCCAACGACACAGCCACCCACTTGGAGCCTGGCGGTGACCGGTCCACTTCGCTCGACACATCGAGGCAGAAAACCTGCGCACGCAGTGACATGTCAGACACGGAATTAAATCGGCACACCGTTACTCAAGTGACTCACGATTTTCTCGGGGCAGTTTGGCCTCGGAAGGTCCGTCTCTGGTGCCGTGTTGCCGCCCGCCGCCATTTTCACACACAGTGCACACGCACTTGCACAATAAGACACGTAGTGCGGCGAATCCCTTTCTGTTTGTTTCGCTCGAGTGCCGATAACAATTGGCGCCAACGGCCATGGCGCGCACATACCACCCCGGATGAATTGTCAGATTTACTTCAGTGCATCGACCAATTTCAGCTTCCCCGCCAGCTTCTCCTTCAACGATTCGCCGCAACGTTCCTTCAACGAACATTACTATCTGTGGAGGAGACCCCACCTAAACTGCACTCACTGCGCCGCTCACTCCTCTCCCCACCTCCAACGCGAACAATATCTGGCCCAGCAGCAATACGGCGTCGCACTAAAAAAACGCGTCGCGTGCTTTGCAAATGTTACATTGAACGCACATCCGCCGCGGCCGTGCACGCGCAGCAGTCGTCGTCGAGGCTTACTTGAGCTTCTTCTTGGGGCGGAGGTTGTTCGTGTGGCCGCACTTCTTCTTACGGCAGTTCACGGCGCGCGGGTGGAGGCGCGCGTAGCACTTGCGGCACACCATCTTGTCGCAGTTGTACTTGCCGGCAAGAATCTTGAGCGAGGGCTCAATGATGCCACCGCGGAGGCGAAGAACAAGGTGGAGCGTCGACTCTACACGTCCGAACACACATCCATCAAAACAGTGTTCAAACCACAAGTGCGCAGCAGCAATTCTTCCTCCTCCTCCTCCTTTCTCTCTCTCTCTCTCTCTCTCTCTCTCTCTCTCTCTCTCTCTCTCTCTCTCTCTCTCTCTCTCTCTCTCTCTCTCTCTCTCTCTCTCTCTCTCTCTCTCTCCCTCCTCTCCCAAATATTTAAGCCCAAAGAGACACAGAGAAGGACAAAGATGAAGGCAGACGCACACCAAACGGAAACTTCAACGCAGCTCAACATAAGATCCGAAACACACCCTTCTGGATGTTGTAGTCCGAAAGAGTGCGGCCATCCTCAAGCTGCTTGCCAGCGAAGATGAGACGCTGCTGATCCGGGGGGATACCTACGGCCCAACACGCACGCACACACCAGTGAGAAGCCGTCCGAGTCACGTAACCGCACACAAAGCATTAATCTCTTCGAAACTAAAGTTCGTAGAGCAACGATGTCCGTTATCGCTCGCGAAACAACATGCAAGTAGACCTTTGCACAGGCTGCGCACGTGCGCGACACCCACCCTCCTTGTCCTGGATCTTGGCCTTCACGTTCTCGATCGTGTCCGAAGACTCGACCTCGAGCGTGATGGTCTTGCCTAAGTGCGTCAACATGGCAGCAATTCAGCAAAAGTCGGATACAGCAGAGCCACGACAACTGCAGGGCGCACTGTTGCACCACATAGGGCGAGCGCAACCTCAAAGAGCAGACCCACCCGTAAGGGTCTTGACGAAGATCTGCATCCTGCCGCTGAAATTGCAAGCAATAAACACAAGGGATGTGAGAAACTAGTACCAAAAGTCCCCACACACACCCGAAACCCAACTACGACACATGAGGCGCCTCCTCCACACGCGCGAAAAGAGCGAAAAACGCGACTTCTAATCTCTAAAGCGCTCGTGACTTTTGTGCGCAAGTTGCCCCATCGAACACCGACACCCACTGCACTCCCTCGGAGCCAAAGGAACGCGGCAATGCGAAGAAAGAGGACTGTGCTGTCGCGGGCGGGGGATGCGCTGTTGAAGGGTCGCAGTGGGCTTCGATGCAGCGGCAAAGTGCGACGGATGCGCCCGCTTGGGACGAGCTGGATGCGTGCACACGGGCCAAGCCAGAACGATTAGGCGACTGCGCCGGATAATTCCGAGTAATCCTGTTGCAAACTACTATTGTGCCACCCCGGATGGTCGGTCAGCTGGGCCTGCGATTCCGAGGGGTGCGTAAATTGAAAAGACCTCAGATTTGTGAAAGAGATGGACCAAACTTCAATTTGTTTTGTCGGGTGGGTCCGGGTGGTTTTGGCCTGCCGTGTCAGCTGTGTCTGTGTGGCGCACTCAACTGCAAGGTGGGCAGTGAGCGCAGACAAAACGGAGTCCGATTCCTCCTCTTCGCTTTGCACTCTCCTCTCTGTCGCCTCTGCATAGCACCTTCCGAGTACCTCCGCGGACACCGCGCGGTGGTCTCAAAAAATGGTGCGCCTCATGCCGTCCTGCACGCTTCATTCCGTCCATCATTTTGTTTCTGTCTAACGAAAGTGCGCGTGTGCAGGTGCTTTTGGCGGCCGCCGTGTGCACGAAGGCCGGCAAGGGTATGTGAATGTGGCCTTCATGCTGCCTTCGTGCTCAGCTGTGGGAGTGGTTGTGGCGCTCATGGTCAGCTATACGAGTGGTTGGTTGACGCGCGCACGCGTGTTGCAGCCATCGTCTCGCGGCAGTTCGTTGAGATGACGCGGTCGCGCGTTGAGGGCCTTCTTGCGGCCTTCCCGAAGCTGATGGGGTCGGGGCAGCAGCACACGTTTGTGGAGACGGATGCCGTGCGCTACGTGTACCAGCCCCTCGAGCAGCTGTTTGTCGTGCTCATTACCACGAAGAACAGCAACATTCTCGAGGACCTGGAGACGCTTCGCACGTTTGGGAAAGTGGTGGGAATTGTCGGTTGACGTCGCTTCGTATC
Source organism: Pigoraptor vietnamica (assembly GCA_943704525.1). Taxonomy (NCBI): domain Eukaryota; class Filasterea; order Ministeriida; family Capsasporidae; genus Pigoraptor; species Pigoraptor vietnamica. The sequence continues at coordinate 13,440 of CALSCQ010002497.1, read as the reverse complement.
GCTGGGTATCGTTGGGGCTTGTTTCGGATAGGGACGCTGATGCGGATAGAGGCTGAGGGGTGCTATCGCGCAGATCCCCGAGTACTGCCGTGTGCTCGACGAGAAAGAGGTCTTTGAGCACGCCTTTGAGCTCATTTTTGCGTTTGATGAGATTATTGCCCTCGGGTACCGGGAAAGCGTCAACCTGGCGCAGATTCGGACGTACACGGAGATGGACAGCCACGACGAGAACATCTACCTCATGGTGCAGAAGGTTCGTACTGCAGCGCACACAACAACAGCGACTCTGCGAGAGTGGCGTCGTTTGGTGATTTCGAAGAGCGATTTGGCCTAGGTCGCCTTTTCCTGTACGTGCCTTCGTGTGGCTGAGTGTGTCTTGTTTCGTCGCGTGCGCCTGTAGAACAAGGAGCGCGAGGCGAAGGAGGAGATGAAGCGCAAGATGAAGGAGCTGGAGCGCGAGCGCCGCGAGATGTCCCGCAGCGGCCGCGGCTCGATGTCTGCGACGGGCTTTGGCAGCAACACGGTGGGCGCGTTTGGCTCGATGCCCATTGCGTCGACGGGGTCGTCGGGCGGGTTCTCGTCCGACTCGATGGGCCGCGGGGACGACAGCAAGCCGTCGTATGCGTCGCAGCAGCAAAAGTGGGCATTACTTTTTTGTTGTTGTTGTTTGTCGTGCTGTGCGTGCAATGGAGTTGCCCCAGCGGCGGCATGCGCACTTGCACGTGATTGACATTCGCCGTCCCGCAGGTCGACTGCGCCGAGCAAGGGCATGAAGCTCGGCGGCGGCCGTGCCAAGACAAACGACTTTGTGGATGCGCTTGTGGCCGAGGGCGAGGTCATCCACGAGCAGCAGGTGGCAGGACGCCCCACTGCGGGCGGTGTTGCGTCCGCCAAGACAACTGTGGTGGCGCCGGCAGTCAACACAGAGAGGTGTGTATCTGTTGCCGAACCTTCTTCGATTGCGTGTAATGAGTATGATTCTGTGTGTGTGTCGCACGAATATTCGCGCGCGCATGAGTTTGTGCGTCGTTTGCTGGTGTGTGTGTGCGTGCGAGCGTGCTGTGCGTGTATTTGTGTGTGTGTGTGTGTGTGTGTGTGTGTGTGTGTGTGTGTGTGTTTGTGGTTCTGATGTGCTTCACTGGCAGCATCCACATCCGCGTGGACGAGCGGATTGTGCTCGTGGCAAACCGCGACGGCGGACTGCAGAACATGGAGGTGAAGGGCGACATGTTCCTCCGCATCAGCGAGGCGAACGTGGCCCGCTGCCGCCTGCGTCTCAAGATGGCCGACGACAAGGGGTTCCAGTACAAGGTAACGTGCCCTCCCCCTTTTCCCTTGTTTGGCCGTTGTCGGGGCTCTTTGCATGGAAGTGGAAATAGAAATCGCGCGGCGCCTAATTCAATTCTGTCGCGCCGCAGACACACCCGAACGTCGACAAGAAGCTGTTTAGCGACAATGCGATGATTGGCCTCAAGGACGCCGCGCGGCCGTTCCCCGTGAACAACGAACTGGGCGTGCTCAAGTGGCGGTTGCAGACGCAGGACGAGGGTGTCATCCCCCTGTCGAGTAAGTGTCTCTGCGCGAAGCTCTTGTTGCTCCCGTTGGGGATGCGTGGCTAATGCGCGTCTTTCTGCGGCAGTCAATTGCTGGCCGTCGCAGAACGCCGACGGCTCGTGCGATGTCAATATCGAATACGAGCTGCTCGAGGAAGGCCTGGAGTTGCGCGACGTTCTCATCTCGATTCCCCTCCCGTGAGTGACGCGATGCGCGTCTTGGCATATATTTCGCTGTGTGCCCCTTTGGATCTGCTGACGTGTGGGTTGCGTGCAGTCCGGGCTCCGGCAACCCTGTTGTGGGTGACATTGAGGGCAGCTACCGTTACGACTCGCGGGCGTCACGCCTCGACTGGCAGCTGCCGATCATTGACCGGTCGAACAAGAGCGGCAGCCTCGAGTTTGGCGTCTCTTCGGGCGATGTGAAGCAGTTCTTCCCCGTGCGCGTGAACTTCATGTCGACGCGGTCGTATTGCGGCATTGAGGTGAGGCACATGTTGTCAAATGACGTCAATTGCATTCGGCCGTGATATTGACAAAGAATCCCCTGTGCTTGCAGGTGCTTGGCGTGGAGAATGTCGACACGAACGCGCCCTTCAAATACTCGCAGGAGATATTCTTTGGCGTGGAGCAGTACGAGATTGTGTGAGTGCGTGCGTTGCATTGGAACAGCGGGAAAAATGAAAACAAAATACGAAGTAACAGTTTAGTAACATCACGTGATCAGAATTGGCGCCCGATTCAAATTTCGCTCCATGCAAACACAACTACAACAGCCCTGAACGACACGAAAGAGTCCGCAGCTGCGGCACGTCTTCGCGCAAACCTGACGCCCATAGCATACAAGGGTGGCACGGTGTGCGTGTTGGAAGGGAGCGCGTGCGGCACGCGTGCCGCGCTCGCGTGCTCCGACAGGATGAGCGCTGCGGAGGCCGCTCTCTCCGCCCTCGCAGCGGGGCGCGTAGATGCAGATGTAATCGGCGCAATCCGCGCGTGTGCTCGGAATGGCGGATCTGGAGGACGCGGTGGGAAAAGGGGGAAGGATGATGCCTCGTTTGTGGTACTGGCGAAACTTGCCGGCGCTGTAACACGCGCCCTTGCTGCCCTGGCGGTGGACGACGCGCGCGCCGAGGCACTCGCGGACGCCGGCGTGGTCGTGCTGGAGGCCATTGAAGCCGCACGGGGGGACCGTACGGGGCTCGATCCCGAGAAAATGGCGTACAACTACATGCTCCGTCTCGTGGAGAAGCAGATGCACGCGCGCGCACTCGCCACTTCGCAGCAACTCGGGCGCATGCTGCTGTCGGCGGCGGCGAAAAAAGAGCCTGCTGGCACCGAGTACTACGTGCTCTGCATGGGCGCCGCGCTCAATGCGGGTGCATGTCTTGAGTCTGTGGGTAACGGGTCGTCTGTAGCGCGCTTCATCGAGAGCGACGCTCCCGCTTGCCTCGCGCACCTTCACGCCCTCGCGGCGGGTGATGCGGCGGCAGGCGCGCGACAGGCAGACGCGACATACCGCGTTCTCTATCGATTGTCTGCGCGGGCGGAATCCCTCGCTGGGTGCGGCCCTTCCGTCGCCCTCGAAGCGCGGAGAATGGCCCTTGTTGCGCTGTCGCAGGCCAAGTACGACCCCAAGGAATTCGCGGACCTCGCGTGCAAGTGTGTCGCGCGCCACGTGGCGTGCGTCGCGGCCCCTTCGGAACAGCGCGGAGACATCGCCCTCGCCGCCTTTGCCGCAAGCATCGTCCAAGTCATGAGCGACAGGCACGCGGCCGCCACACCGCCGCCGGGGAGCCTTTCGGCGCTCGGGCGCGTGTGCGAGGCCGTCGGTGCTGCCCTGGTGCGCGCAGGGATGTTTGCCGACGCCGCGAGCGCCTATGGGCCGTGGGAGGCCGCCGCCCGCAAGGTGGCGTGCGAGCATGCCGCTGCCACTGCCGCCATGTCCGCGCTGTGCGTCGCTGATGGGTCCGCGCGCATGTCGCCGTCAGTGCTCGCCGGGCGCATCGCGGCGTACACCCGCGCAGCACAGGCTGTCCTCGATGCAAGCACGCCCAATGCCGGTCACGTGCGACGGGCGGTCGATGCGTCGGACAGCCTCCGACGCACGCTTTCGCGCGTCGCCGGCGGGCAGGACGCCGCTGCCGCGCTCGGAGACGCCGATGCCGCGCGCGCTTGCGAAGCCGCCCTGGCGGTCCTTGCGGGCCTGGCGCAGCTGGCCGTCCGCTTGGCCGAGTCTGCGTCGTCCGACGCACTTCGGGCGGAGGACGTGCCGCGGTTCGTCGCCTGTGCCGTGCAGAGCCGCGTGGCCGCCGCGCAGCTCTCGTTTGGCACTGCCACGGTGTCGCAATCGCCGGGCGCGGGCATGTCTAGCCTCGCTCGGTGCAGTGCGCTCCTGAACGGACGGCCTGCCGACGCACACACGGCGGACCTCTGGAAGATCGTGTCTGCGGCGGCGTATAACTGGGGCGCTGATCGCCACGCAAAGGGGATGCACGATGCGGCTGCGGAGGCGCTGCGAGTGGCGGTGGCCGCTGCGGAAGCGTGCGCATCCATCGCACCTGCAGACGCGCCGTCGCTCCAGCTGCCGCGCCGGTGTTCTCTGCTGGCGTCGTGTCTGGGCAAGCTGGGCCGGGGGGACGAGGCCGCGGCCGAACTCGCGCGGGCATTCAAGTGGCTCTCGGCGGGCGATGTGGCTGGGCCCTCTGCGCTTGCCGTCGCACTGATCGACCAGTCCGTTCGGCTGGACGCCGCGGGCGACGGGCTGTGCCTCAGCAGCGCGTGGGCGGCGGCCGAGAGCTCGCTCGACAGGGATGCCCTTCTGCGTTTGTACGAGGCTGAGATGGCCGCGCTGCACGCGCACGCCCGCGTTGCCTCTCCGCGGCACCGGCAGCTCGTCGATGTCGTCATGGCAGCGACGGCGGACGTGGACGCCGCGGAACCGCCGCCTGAGCCCAAGGGGAAGGGTCGCAAGGGTGTGCGCACTGCGGAGTCGCGCGTGAAAGAGGCGGTGCCGTCGTCCGTTGTTGTGGCGCGAGCGCGGGCAGTCACCGAGCGCGGCGCCATTTTGCTGCATGAGGGAAATTCCAAGGAGGCGCTCGCCGCGTGCGACCTCGCGCTATCGCTGGCCGACAGGGTCACCACCGGGGAGTCAGCGTGTGCCACGTGCGCTGCAGCCATGTACGCGGCCCTTGCGAGTGCAGAGACGGGCGCGTCGCCTCTTAAATACCTCCGCCGGTCCCTCGAGGTTTTGCAGTCGGCGGCAAAGGGTACCATTTCGATGGAAATGTGCGCCGATGTCCGCGCGGCATGTGTGGAGCGTTCGCTGGCACTCGCCGACTATTTCGACAGCGCGAACATGGACAGCGCGTGCGCCGATGCGCTGTGGTGCGCGCGGGTGCTGAGGGACGCCGGCGACGCGACGACGGCCGTGCGCGAGGCTTGGGCGCGGCTACGGTCTGGCGACGTTGAGCAGTGCCGCACGTTGACGGAGGCGGCGGGAGAGAGCGATGCCGTGCTTGCGTTTGAGGCGAAGGCCGTCCACTCTCTTGCAAGTCTCGCCGAAATGGCCGATCGCCCGCCGACACTGGACGCCCGCGGGGGCTCCCGCACGCACGCCGGGATGCGCGAGGCCGGCCGCGCCCTCCACGCGATCGCATGCCTCGAGCACGCCGGCCTGCGTCCCCTCGGCGGCGACGACGGGCTTGCGGCGGCGGGGGAGGCGCTCGCGCTGCGCAAATCGCTCGCGCGGGTGGATCTGAACGCGAATGCCGCCGCGCCCCAGCGCACGCAGTGGTTGGACCTAGCCGCATTCCTGCGCAGTCTTGCGCTCGCCGGTCGCATACACGAGCTGCGGGGTCTCCCGCGCGATGCCGCGTACTACTACTCTCACGGCCGCACAGTTGCCGAGTCGTGCAGGCGAGCGCTTGCGGCGGCCGAGTTTACGCTTCTCCTGGCAGGCGTGGATGCGCGGCGTGGGCGGAGGGACGAGTGCGAGCGCGGCATTGCGGACGCACGAGAGATGTTGGCGCCCTTCGTGGAGGACGGCGCGTGGAAGGGGTGCGCTGCGGTTGCGCGACTGTCGGCCCGTCTGTCCGCCCGCTGTGCAGATTTCGACCGCATTTTTGGCGGTGGCGAGGCAAAGGCCCCCCAGCGAGGCGACGACAGCTTTGCGGAGGCACACCGCGCTGCACTGGCGCAGTTGGCAGGAAACTGTGCGGGCGGTGCGCTTGAGTGTGCTGAGCGCGCCATTGCATCAGCGCGGCTACCGCATGAACACGCGCTTGCGTGGCTGTCTGTTGCGCGCGCGTGCGCAGCGTCAATCACGGCCAAGCCCGACGCCCCAGCGGAGGTGTGCGAGGCGCCGTCGGTGAAGGGCTCACGCGGGCGTGCAGCGCAAACCAAGAAGGGCACGCGCGCACAAAAGGCGGCGCCGCAACCCGCGCGCGACGATGATCTCGAGGGGCGGTGTGCCGATGCCCTGTCGCGGGCGCTTTCAATCGCACGCAGCCGTGCGTTACGCGTCGTGCAGCGGCAAGCGTGCATGGCCCTAGCATCGCGCGCAGCACGCACTCGGCGGCCCACCGAGGCTGCCGCGTTTCTATCGGAGGGCCTTGGGTGTGCGCTGCGCACGCACATGCGCGACGTGTCGCGGGCGCCATCGACAGACATTGCGTCGATGATGGCGTCCCTCTCCCTAAGCGCCCCTTCGTCAGCCGACGGCCGCGAAAATGTCTCTTCATTCGTGGACGCGGCGGATGGTTTTGACATTGTGTTGCTCGCGGCTGGAGAGGACGGTCGCGTGCTGGTCGCGCGAATCGAGCCCTCCCGTCGCGGTGGGGCCGTTGTGGGCGTGGGCGGTGCGGACGGAACGCCTCCGCCGCTTGCCGCGTGCCTCGCCGAGTTTGCCTCGATCATGGCGGAGAGCCAGCGATCGATGGCTGCGGTGTCCGGGGGCGTGCCGGACAACGACACGAAGGCGCGCTGGTGGAAGGACCGCGTGGCGCTCGACGCGAGGATGCGCGCGCTCGTCGGTGACATGGAGTCCCGCGTGTTGGGCTGGACAAAGGTATGTCTCAAATTGTTCTGAAGCGTTCAAGTCTGCGTGTTGGAGCGGGTTGAGGGCGGCCGATTGACACTGTCGCGGCGCAGATTCTGTTGCCTGGTGAGCGCGAGGGCGGCACTGCGGCCGTTGAGAAGGCTGCGCAGTCAGCGCTGTCCGCACTCTCAGCCCATGGGATTGACGATAGCGCCCTCGGCGCGTTGTGCCGCGTCGTCGACGCCGGCAGTTCTCTCTCTGACGATGAGCTCGCGCGTTTCGCAAAAGAGTGCCTGGGCCTCGGGGAAGAGGACGCGGCCAAGGTAAGAGGCGCGCATTCACACGGCTGAGTGCCACAGACGCACCGGCACGGGACTGATTGCGAGCCCTGTGTGCAGGCGGTGGATGAGCTGCGTGGTGCGCAGCTTTGTGACAACGCGCAGAGCGAAAGGCCGACTGATCCTGAGCAAGGCAAGGGACGCGGGCGACGTGGCGCAAGGTGCGACCGGTTCACGTGCTGCTACACAATCATCCTCGCTCACTCACACTTACCGCGTGCGCTCAGAATGTCCAAGAACTGTAACGTTTCCACCTCCCGCAGAGGACAAGTCGATCCTGCGCGCACGCAGCCCTGTACCCTCCGCCGACCCACGGTGCTAGTGCTCGACGGCACGCTTCAGGCGCTCCCGTGGGAGAGCATGCCGTGTCTCCGCGCGTGTGCCGTCACGCGCGTCCCCTCCATCGACTGCATTGCGCGCGCCGCTGGAGGGCTGCGAGGGCCGCCCGCGTGGCCCGTGTTCCGCAGCCCATCACCGGGTGCGTTTGTGCTCAATCCGGGTGGCGACCTCAAGGCGACGCAAGAGACATTTGAGGAGCCACTCTGCAGGTGCGCTGTGCTGCATTTTGCTTGAGAATGCTATGTGTGCGCTGATAGTAAGTCGAGCCATTAACGCGCACATCATGTTCCCCCGCGAGCAGCCAAAAGGGATGGACGGGCGTTGTAGGGCGGCGGCCGAGCGAGGACGAATTCAAGGGCATGCTTGCCAACAGCGACGTCTTTGTGTAAGTATGCCACGCATGCGTGTTCCTGCAGCGACGGACCACTTTGCACACGTGCTCTCCACTCATGTTTCATGTGTATTGCCAGGTACTGCGGGCACGGCGCCGGTGACGACATTGTCCCACCGGACGCCATCGCACGCGCGCACTGCCGCGCCGCCGCACTGCTCGTCGGCTGCAGCAGCGGGCGCCTGCGCGACGCCGGCGAGTACGAACCCACAGGCACGCCGCACGCATACCTCGCCGCGGGAAGGTGGGTCCGTGCGTGCACAACACCAGGCACAGCCGTGTTTGCGCGCTCAACTAACCCCACGTGCGCTCCGCAGCCCCGCCATCGTCGCGAACCTGTGGGACGTCACCGACCGCGACATCGATCGCTTCAGCGCGCGCGTCGTTGCCGCGTGGATGGGCATCCACTGCGCCGTCCCAGACAAGGCCGCGGGCGAGCACGTGATGCGGCGAGAGGCAGCAGGCGCCACCGACGCAAGCGACGGCGTCAACGTAGCCCAAAGTGGCGCAGGCGCGGGTGCGGGAAGGGGCACTGCGCGGGCTCCTGCGACAGAGTGTCTGGCGCGCTGCGTGGCCGACGCCCGCGACGCCTGCAAGCTGCCCTATCTCATCGGAGCCGCGCCGGTGGTGTACGGACTGCCCGTGCGCGCCCGCCGATGAATGAAGGGTGGGCGTTGGGAGACTGGGCCTCTGAGACTAGGAGAAGTTGAAAGCCCGCCCACATGACATCGGAGGTACCTGCCAGCTCATCCAGCCAGTGCGCGTCAGAGAAGAACGTAGAAGCGCGTGAATGCAAGAAGGCAAATGAGCAGCGTCTGCCCAAAGCCCGCGATGTAGATCTGCGTGGCAGGCATGTCGAAGCCGCCGGAGGTGTACACGGCCGCAATCATGATGCCTGGGATGACAAGCAGGGGTCGCGTCAGCTTAAGCCATGGACGCGAGTCGATACCTCTCACATGGTGTCGGGTAAGCTTTCTTATAGACGCGAAACTATCAGTTCGGCCCACGAGCGAGTCGCAGAGACTGATGAAGTCGTGTGGAGACCAACGGACACACACACACACACACACACACTGGCAGACCCACCCGTGATGGAGGAGAGGGCGGAGGCAATGAGGATCCCAAACGCAAGATAAACGAGCGGTATGGCCCACGCAAAGGGGACCTTGCGGAACGAGAAGAAGGCGACGGTCCCCGCGAGCACGTGCACAAGCGCCGTCGAAAGCACCGTCCACATGAAAATGTTCACCCACATCTCTGTGCGCGCAATAGGTTTGAGCCATGTGTGCGCAGTCATACATGTGCGGGTGTGCGTGCGTGTGCGTGCAGGGTGTGAGGAGTGCTGGTGAGTGACGGCGCGCGCGTTGTGTGTGTTTGTCATGTTGGCAGTCGCCGCAATGGCCCACCGCGAAAGTTGGACGTTGACCCCGTGAGGACGAGCTGTGGTTCCGTCATTTTCTCAAGGATATGCGCGCGGATGGCACGCACGCATGCACTTACGCCACGCACACTAGAAGCGAAAAGAAAAAAAAAAGAAAAAACACAATCGCTCTGCGGCGGTGACTGAGGCGGCGCGGCCAGTTCAACTGGCAAGAGATGCATGACGTCATGGTCCGCTTTCGTTCGCCCGAGAGGCAATGGTACGGCTGACAGAAGTACCTTGCGAGGCACAGGGAGCGACTGAAAAGCGCGCACGATCTTCGCCCGCCCCACAAGCGCCTCACTCTCCTGCTGTCTGCCATGGCGCAGGTCGCAAGGCCGCTCCCCCTCGAGCAGCGCCGCGTGCGCCTCACCGATGCCGCGACCGGCGGCTCCTTCGAGACCCCTGCGCTGGACAAGCGCGCCGCAGACCCTATCGAAATGCTGACGTACGTGCCGCCGGGTGCGCCGGGTGTGCCGCACGCCGTGGGCCCCGCGCGCGACGACTACCTCGCGGTCCTCAACGCGGATGCATCGCGGCTGCTGCGACTGCCGTACGCGCGCTTCTGGGCGACCGTCATCTTCAACCCCAGCGTCGGTCGCTTTCTCGACTCGTTCCTTCGCTTTGCGCCCCGCGGCGCTGCGGCGGCGGAGGCGGCGGCCGCCTGGCCTGGCGAGGAAGACCTGCGCCGGCGCGTGCTGCTCGTGTACGTGCGCATGGGCCGAAGTGCGGAGTCGCCCGCGGACTACATGGAGCCGGCTACGCACGCCGACGTCCTCTACGAAAACTGGCTCTTTGACATGCCCAAGATGCTCGACCTCTGTGCGCTCGCGGGTGCAAAGGGGCCTGTGCGCGATGCCGTCGCGGCGCTCCTGGCCGGTGTCTTCGTTGCCCAGCCAAAGTACGCCGACGACCTCGATGCCGCGGCGTCCGTCGTCGTTGGGGAGGTTGTCGGAAAGCTCATCGAGCGGGTCGCGGCGGCCGGGCGCGGTCCAGTGCCTCTTGCGGGTGGGCGGCCTGCGCCGTCGCCCGGCACGCTCTCCGCGCGTGAGGCAGCGGATGCCGCGGCCTACGTGGGCGAACTCGCGCGGACGCTGCTGCTGTTCGTGCGCGCGTATCCCCCAGCGGCAATGGCGCTGCAGCAGCACGGCCTGTTTGCCTCGCTCGCCCGCGTGTACGAGGACACGCTGCCGCGGCTGCGGGAGCTGGCAGGGGAGTCCCTATCGGACAGCGTGCGCGCGCGCGCGGGTGCGGCCGTGCTGGCGCTCTGCGATGCACTCGTGGAGCATGCGCACGTTGCCGTCATGGCGCGTGCGAAGCCCGGCAGCCCCGATGCGTGCGCGGCCGCCGAGTCCCTTCTCGCGTGCGTTGGCGGTGCCCTCGGCGACCACCGCTTTCTGTCGGACCTCTGCGCGGGCGGGCGGCTGCGCGAGGCCGTTGCAGCGGCGTGGAAGGCGCACCCGGCGATATATCCGCGCATTAATGGCCGTGCACGTAATGTGCTCTCGTGCTGGCGTCTCTGTGTTGTTGCTTTGCACCCTCCACTTTCAGATTGTCTCTGCTGGGCAACATTGTGTTCCTTAACCAATAACTCTGCGCCATTTTCACTGACGGCGCGCGCATGGAGTACATCCTGTCGGCACTTCCGGTGGCCGCGGTTGCGAACCCCGCGGTTGCGAACCAGCCCGCGCCCCGGTCAGCCACCGCGTCAGCCACCAAGTTGGCCACACATGCGGCCTCTAGTGCGCCTGCCCCAGCGGCCGCTCGGTCAGCGAAGCCGAAGAAGGTGCGCTGTGTTGGGTGCGCTGTTGTACGGCCGATTCTTGTTTGCATCGCCCGCTCATCGCGCTCTTTGGCAGCCGGATGCATCGCCCTCCGTCGGTTCGTCAGCGTCGCATGCGCTCGAGGCAGACGCCGTCCTCGCGAGTGCCGCGCGGCACATTGTGGAGCTTCTGCCTGACATCGGCGAGGGCTTTGCGCGCGCGTGCGTCGCTGCGGTGGGCGGAGACGCCGAGCGCGCGATCAATGCCATCCTCGAGGGGTCGCTGCCGGCCGCAGTGCAGGGCCTCCCGCGCTCCATGACCGTCGAGTGGGTGTCTTCTGTCACTCTCTCTGCAGCGTCAGCGCCGCGCGCTGCCGGGGCTAGGCGTCGCGTTGCTACTGGGCATTGCCTCACACCTCTTGTTTGCGCCACTCATGGTTGGCTGTCCCCGCGATCGCAGGGAGTTCGAGCGGACGCGCCGGCAACCGCAGATGAGCGCGGGCTCCAAGGGCAAGGGAAAGGCGCGTGCAGACGCAGACGCCACCCCTCAAGCGGCCCCATTGTCACAAGCAGCCGCGTCGGCCCCCTCGGCGCAAGCGGCCGGTCCCGCCGCCGCCGCTGATAACAGGCGCGGTACGGCGCAATCCTCCATCACGAAGGAGAAGGAGGGTGCGCGTGGCCGTCCGAATTTGTCCACGCGCCGCAATGTCTTTGAAGACGACGAGTTTGACGTGTTTTCGCGCGATGACATCGACACGTCGCGTATCCATCGCGGCAAGAAGAGGTCCGTGTTGCGTTACTGTTCGTACACCTGCGGATGTTTGGGCTGTCGCGCTGGCCTTCTGTTGAGTGTCTGTGCCAATTGAAACCTCTCACTTCCCGCCTTGCAGCATGGGCGATGCGCGGCGCCTTCTCGACGACAAGTCGCTCGTGGACGCCCTTCGTGAGGACTATCTCTATGAGGACGAGTACGATGACACGTACGACGACGCCGTGCCGGACCCCGTGCGCGAAATGGAGCTGCTCGAGGAAGAGGTCACTGCGACGCCACTCAACCCCAACCGCCCAACGGAAGCTTCGGCCGAGTACGAGCGCCGGCGCCGCGAGGCAGAGCAGGCGGTCGCGCGCCGTGCTTTGGAGCAGGGGCTCCCACCACCCTCGTTCGTGGGAAAGGGCGGGAACAAGGTACGCGTTGAAGCGCTGTCTTCCGGTGTGTCGGTGTGTCATGGTTTGAAAGTGCGACGGCCCGTCTGTGTTTGGTGTTCGTTTGTCTCGCTTCTCATGTTCCGCTGAATCGTCAGGGCGACGACAACAAGGGCGCAGTCGACGGCGGCAAAAAGGGCGCGCCAAAGGGCGGGAACAAGGCCGACCGTCACAAGCGCGAGAATGGGCCTGGCCCCTCAGCTGCTGCCCGTGGCGCCGACCCACCCGCTGCGCCCGGCAGTCCGGACACTGGCCGCGATGGCAACGCCCCGACGCCGGACCGCGGTTCCGAGAGCGAAGAGCCGGAGGGTGAGGACGAGGCTGCTGGCAGTGCCGGCGGTTCGCATCGGGGCGGCGGTGGGCGGCGCGGAGGCTATCGGGGAGTGCGCGGGGTGGAGGGTCCGCGGACGACCGACTCTATTCGCGCGCGTGCGTACAAGGAGAAGAACAAGGCGCAGCACGCCAACCACAATCGCAAGGCGATGGCCGACCGAAAGCGCGGCAGGGGCATGTCGTATGTGCCCCCGTCCTGAAAAAGTATGATGGCTGTGACTAAATCGTCTCTAGTGTATGTTGCGACAAACGGCGAGTGGCACACGCACTGACTTATCGTCGAAACGGTTGTTAATCTTTTCGTTGTATGCCGCACGCAATCTTCTTACAGCTTTCACGCCACGCGGATAGAAAAAGCAACAGACAGGGAAACCGGCACAGCGGCTCCCGACACGCACTTGGCTAGATACACAAGAGCCAACGCCAGGCACACACTCGCGGCTGCACGCAGCGAGCACACACACGCGCACGCGCAGGCACAAGCAACTCGCTCGGAGTGTCGCATGGCGCTTAGCCGACTGCAAGGAAAGCGAGGAAAACGTCAGCGAATGACAGCGCACAAAGAGAGACCTTCAGTCCCCTATTATGGACTGCTGTCCATCACTCCATCAGCACCAACAGTCACGGCATCCCATTGCAGCGTCGATTGCAAGCACACGCACGCGTGCGCACTAGACAAGGCGGCACTCACTCGTCTCGAGGGCCTCCGTCGCAAAGTACTTGACGTCGTTGTCCGTGTCCTTCTGCAGGCCCACGAGCACGCCCCGGATGAGCGCGTTAGAGACGCTCTTGTCGACCTTGAGAATGATCTTGCGGAGCGTGCGCGCCACGTTGAACCGCACGTTCGCAACAGTGTCCTGAGCCATCGCCGTCACCACGGGCACGATCGTCTTCTCAATCGGGCCGGGCCCGAGCACGTCGACAAGCAGCTGCGGTAATAAAAGGTGCACACGTGAGTCCGTTGAAATGGACGTCCCGTGCATGTGTGGAGATTACACACGCCGCAAAAAAAAAAAAAAAAAAAAAAAAAAAAAAAAAAAAAAAAAAAAAAAAAAAAAAAAAAAAA
>CALSCQ010002496.1:0-13298 GCA_943704525.1 Pigoraptor vietnamica | reverse complement strand
GCCTTTACTTTTCGCGCGATTTTCATTAGAGAAACGTGTTGAATTATGGTTATTTCGTTAATTTATTCTACGAAATTTCTATAGGAATGCCACGGAGCACTTCCCATACACACTTACATTGGCTATGGGAATTCCCCCCTACTAAACAGAGCGCAACCCAGTCGCGCGTCAGTCGCGACGCTAGACTAACTGAAACTTAATTGCGATCGAAAATTTATGCACGTGAACAATCTATCAGTTTGTTGGATTATTACGTGGCAGTCGACACGTGATGTGCCCATGTAGTTGGTTGGGTGCGGGACTTTGACATATGGCAGGTCTCTGTAGGTCTCCGTAACCGTAATCTTGGTCCCCCGACGACCCGACCACCTCGTTCTCAGCACTCTGCCGGGAAGATCCATCTGCGTGCAGGGAGCCTCAGCAGTGTGTTTGCACGCTGATGTGTACTATGCCGGCGAGACGGTAACAGTCGAAAATCGGAACGATCGATGCGCAGGTCACCTCGCTCACTGATCGGGTGGCTGCGCTTTGGGCTTGCCGTCCCTCAACTGTCCCTGCACTCGTGGCTGCGGCGTGGGATCAGCAGTCGTCGGCGGGAAGCTCAGTCGCCGACTTCACTGTCGCAGGGGATGCGCGTGCTCTCCGGTGGCTACATTTACGTCGGTCGTTCTGACAGTGCTCTGTTGGTGTACCGCCTGCAGTCATCGGGCGTCCTGCTAAGCGTCGGGAGCAAACCATTTTCGCCGTATAGCGGTCTGACGGCGACATCGCAGTTTTTAGTCGGCGACATCGCGGAAGATCCGACGATGAAGTGCATTTATGTCGCGTGGACGTGCAACGGCGGTTGCACTACAGGCGCCTCGCCCGCTGTCTACGGGTTCGTCGAAGTTGTCGACGTCAGCGATCCTACCACGCCCAAACGACTCGGCTACATCGACAAGATGACGGGTCGCCTCACTGCCATTGTCTTTGTCCCTGGCGCGCACGTTGCGGGTTCGAAGCCCATTGTTGTCGTCGCCGAATGCAAGTGTCCGGGTAGCATCGTTGGTGGATATCGCGTGATCGACGTGAGCAATCCGGCGGCACCCACACAAATCGGGGCGCTCGTAACCCCGACGATGCAGTCCGGCACCTCCATCCCGCTGTTTGGCGACATGAAGCTGCTTCGGGGTTCCCTCATCGCCTTTACAACGTGGCAGAACTGCGAGACGGTCATCATCGACGTCGCAAACCCGGCGCTGGTTATCGAAAAGGGCCATCGGTCGTGTCGCGCAGACGATCCCGCACAGCAGAATGCGCCGGCCAATTACCCCATCTCAGGACCGCTCGCAACGCTCGACGCTGCTGGGACGCTCCTTGCTGTTCACGATGCCGCATAACGAGCGATATCTCGTGATGCTACACGACGCCGGCGGATCTGCGGGCTACACGGGAGCCAACTACCCACACGATGCGGCTAAACCTGCCGTCGCTCTTTACCAACAGCCCCGACGGCGAAGCCCTATCATTCGACGTGTCGTGGTCGCCGACTCTGGACGAGTCGACGGGCGCGTTCCTGCGGTATAATGCAACTACGTCGACTCTCACAGCGCTCTTTCCCACTATGATTGCGGCGCACAACGCCGGGGCAGGCGACGGTATCAATCTCACGATTGCTGCGCGAACGTCCAACTCAATTCCCGCGATCCAGTGGACTCTGCTGCGCCCGTCGCCATCGCTCGTCGTGACGGGTATCAGCGACGCCATTATCGAGTATGCAAGCAAGAAGCGGCTGCAGGCGTTTGGCAGCATTCACGTGGCGGCGCCCGCCGGTCGCACCGTGCGCGTGCAGTTTGACATCGACCGAATCGGCACGGGGGAACTCGTCGGCGGCGGCATCAATTCGACGTTCACGAAGCCCGAGGACCACACGAAGGGGAACATCACGTGGGTCACGGCGGGGACGGTGGACGACGTCAACGCGGCGCTCGCGAACCTGGTATTCCTGCCGAACGACTTCCAGCAGACGGCGACGATTTACGTGACGGTCACCGACGACAGCCACTTTAACTACCCGATCGTGGGCCGCATATGCCTGTACTGTCCGAACGAGTACAACACGCCTCCCCGCCTCAGCTTCACGGGGTCGTCCATCCAGACACCAGAGAACATCTTCCGCACGGGACTTCAATTCTTTGTCGACCTCTCGGCGGCCTTTGTCGACGATGACGTCGCGCAGCAAGGCGACAAGCTCACGTTCAGAGTCGTCTACATCGCCAAGGACGGCCGCATGCAGCCGCTGTCGCAGGCGGCGGACATTGTCGGGTGGAACTGCGCGCTCGACCCGACGACGGGTATCTTCAGCGGCACACCCAGCAAGGCGGGGCGTACCAGTTCCGAGTGACGGCGAAGGACCTCAAGCTCGCGTCCGCCGATGCTTTTCTGAACGCGGTCGTGACGAGTTCGCTGTCCGGCGACGACACCATACCCGAAGTGTACATTACGCTGGCGACGACGGGCGGCGCGATCCTGCTGACAGTGGCGACGTGGGGGCTGATACAGTTCACGAAGATGGTGCGGACGCGCGGCAACCGGCACTTCAACCCGCTCGCGTACTGTGTGCAGGTGAACCTCGGGATGGAGAGCGTCGGCAAGTTCACTTCCGGACACGAGAGGGGCGGCAGCGAGGGGCTCGACTTCCACCACAACATCCTGCGGATTGTGCAGCTCTACGTCGATCTCATCAATGCGCGAAAGCAGGAAACGAGCTCGCCCGTCGCAAAGCTGGGCGCCGAGTTGCTCAAGGACATAGAGACGCTTTACGAGGACGCGTCGGCAGTCGTACTGTCCACGGAGGAGGCGCAGGAGCACTTTGAGCGGATGGAGATGTACGCCGGGGTGCTCACGAAAGCCGCGCTGACGATACCCGCGATTGCGAAGAGCGGGCCGTTTATCGACTTCAGCCTGTGCGGACTGCGCTTCCGCATCTTCAGCGGCATCGAAAACGCGCACTTCGACCTGTTCCGCGTGCAGATCGTCGAGCGCATGGTGGACATCACTGTCGAAACGGGCGCGGACCTTTTCGAGGCGATCGCACGGCGCAAGGGGCGCGAGGTCGAGCGCGAAAAGGCGAGGAAGAAGGCGGCGGCGAACCGGCCCGGCACCTCGAGCATCGGGCGCAGCAAGAAGGGCGCGCTGCTGCGCATGTCGGACAGCACGGAGGCCTTCGCGCTTGACGAGTTGCGGTACGACCGCGATCAGCAGCGCCCGTCGTCTGTCTCGGCTTCGTCATAGTCAAGAATGCGACGGCATGGTAGCGAGGCCGTTGCACGCGAGGCACCAAGCCGGTGGCTCTCCTAATACGCACGCTTGACTTGCGGACTGTAATAAACAGCGCAATTAGGGCTGCACCATCACGCAGAGCGACGCAGCGAAGGCCATCATGCAGCAGGGAGCACAAGAAGAACTCGGACCACTCGGTCGCACGCAGTGCTGAGCAAGTCACGTGATTCCGACCGTGTCTTATCCCCTTTAGCACGCTCTGCAACAGTACCCACGAGCTGTGCTTGTGCGTGCACCTTACCGTGATGAAATCGTAAAGACCTGCCGATTATTAACTGCCACTCTCCGCGACGAACTTTTCTCAAGTTCACCATGCATAATTGTCAACCAGTTGCACGCCTTTAATAATTTGTCATTTCGCAGTGGAAGAGTGCTTAGCAGGGTTCAGTACCCCCGGTGCTTAGGCATGCCGAGAAGAGCCTCTTTCTTGGGGGCGTAAGCGGCCGCCACGTGCGGGAGCCCATTTGCGTGGAGCTAACCACTGCACTCTGGACCACTGTGTGCACGCACGTGGGCATCCCGTCAAGGCGAAGCTCAAACATGCGCACGCGAAGGTGCTCAACCACATCCAGCAGACATGGGCAGTAATTCATAGTGTATTCAAAGGCTTCGACCCCAACGGCGCGTTACTTGTTCACTGCGATGGGATTATGGGTCAGACATGGCACTTGGTACAAGAGCGACGAGAGGGACTTGGGGGGGGGGGGGGGGGGGGGCACAGGCATTCACTCACGCTCTGTTGTGTACGACTGGAAAACCGTCGCAAAATTTTGGCGTTTTCGCTCAATGGACTCGAGCACTGCAAACGAGGGCGTTGGAAGGGTGACGTCAGTGCCATGAATAGGCCTACGGGTGCACAACTCCAGCAGGAGGCGGGGATAGGTACGTTCGCCAACACGTGCAGACGCACCTGACGAGAGCAGCTCCACCTGGCGCGGCGTCATGCCATTCCGCCACGGAATCGACGGAATTTGCTGCGGACAGCATTAAAGTCAGTAGGAAGTACCAGAGAGCATATGTGTGCGCTTGGTTGCGTATGTTGTAGGTGTGTGTGTACGCTTGCGTGCGGACTTGTGTATGCTTGTAGGAACATGTGTGTACGCTTGCGTGCGGACTTGTGCATGCTTGTAGGAACATGTGTGTACGCTTGCGTGCGGACTTGTGCATGCTTGTAGGAACATGTGTGTACGCTTGCGTGCGGACTTGTGTATGCTTGTAGGAACATGTGTGTACGCTTGCGTGTGGGATCTTTGCAGGAGCCGGAGAGCCGCCATACATAGACGCCAGAGAGAAAGATGGGCGGGGGGGGGGGGGTTGGGCACCTTCCAGAATTCGTGTTCTGCGCGGTCCTTTGCGGCGAGGGACATCTTCTTCGACGGCGACGCCTTTTGTCCGGCAAGCGACTCCTTGTGCATCTGGAGAATCTTGGCCTGCGCACACGTCGAAGCGTGGTGAGCATCACGTGCACGTGACGCGCGTCGCAGTGCACGCACACACCCTCGTTAAAAGGCAGACACGTACATGCGCACACATATTACGACATACGACAAGTGCACAATAGCACCGAAAATGAACGACCAGATGCGCATCATGCACGTTCGACGCAAGAAGCAACATGCCGGAGAGAGGACAATGCTGCGCACGTGACTCACCATGGACGAGATGGCGCGGTTGAGGTGCTTGGATTCCGTGTGGTACCCCTCGGCCAGCGAGCACTCGTCCAGCAGGTTGCCCGAGAGCTCCTCCACTTTGCAGTTGAGCTCAAAGCGCATCGCATCGAGGTCGTCCAGGGACATTTGCGCGAGGCCTGTGGTGGAACAGCAGCGGTGTTGAGACAGCGGCGCACACGCAAAGGAAAACAATTGCGCTTCGCAAAGTTTAAACCGAGCTCCGAACGTCCAACTGAAGGACGGCGGCACACGCAACGAACCATCCATCACACAAGTGGGGTCGCTAGAGTCAATGCGAGGCACACATAACACTCAAATTACGCAGCCAAATGGATCACGAGCGCAGAGCAGACCCAAAAGGAAGCACGCACCGTTCTGCACGTTGCCGTTGCCGAGTACGGCGGCGTCGGCGACGGAATTGCGGGTGGGGTTGTGGAAAAGGCGCGGGCGGACAGCGTCTTTCAGCCCAAGTGTGCCCAGGTGCTTAGCCTGCGAGAACGACCCCCGCCACGCAAACTGGTGCGTCATCCCGGACGAGTCACGCGACACGTGCTGCCACAGCGGGTCCTCCTACGGCCGCGCGCGTGCCGAGGGTCTCACCGCCGTCAGCCATCGCGGCACGCTTTTCCCAACAAGGGATTGCATGCGACACACACCCCATAAAAGGAAAACACTCGCCCTCTCCTTATACCCCACACCCTCCCTCTCACAATCAGAGCATGCTTGTCCCAGCAACGCACCTTGAGATCGCCGGGCATCTGCTTGATCCACGCGGGCTTGGCGTTCGCAGACCCGTCCGTGAGGCCGTCTGACTGCGACTGCCCGCGCGTGAGCTTGGCGGGTGTCGAAGGCGCCGACGATGCCGCGTCCGCCTCGTCCTCAGGCACCTCGACGTACATCCGGGGCTCCTCTTTGGAGGGGAAGGCCTCCGTGACGACGCGCGGGGCCACGTCAGGTACCTTGTTCGACGCAACGGCAGTCAGCACGTGCTGCGATGGGGGATGGGGCATGAGCGACGACGCGGCTTGGACTGGGAAGCGGCCAAATTACAAGCATCGCCTCGTAAACGCAGCGCGCATCAACAGGCCCATACATACACGCACACACCATTGCGACGAAGCACGCACACAGACGCCACCACCCACCATCGGCAGCACGTTCGTGTACGCCGCGAGCGCCGCCTCGTCGACCTGAGGCGCGGACGGCTCAGCGACCGGCGGTTCCGCAAAGTCCTCAAAGTCGTCGTCCGCCGCAGCCGCCGCACTCGCGTCCCCTCCCGGCGTGGCAGGCGCGGCTCCGAACGCAGCCCACTCGCCACCGGCGGCGGGCGCTTCGGCCGCCGACGGCGCACCAAATGCGGCCCAAGTGTCGTCGAGGGCAGCCGCGGGAGCAGCAGCAGCCGGGGTAGAGGGGCTCCCAAACGCGCCCCACCCGTCCCCACCGGCACCAGCAGCCGACGAACGCGGGTTGAAGTCCGATTCGAACCCGTCGACGCTTGCGCGCGGCGTGAAGAAGGCGTCCTGGTCGCCAAACGCCGACGCCTGCGACTGACGCACGGACGTGAACGACGCCGAGGAAGTGAACGGCGCGGAACCAAACGCATCGAACGAACCGCCGCCCTCCTTGGCTCCGCCAGCCGCCGCGTCCGCGCCCTCGGCCACCGGCGGGAACGCAGGCGCAAACGCCGTGCCAAACGGGTCGCTCTCCTCTTCCTTGAAAGGGTCCGAGTCAAAACGCGTGCGGTCGCCCCACGACGGATCGTCCGTCGATTCGGCGCCGCCGTCAAACACGTCGGGGAGATCGCCGCCGTCGTATGCAAAGGGATCGGCGCTGAAGGGATCGGGGCTCACCGGCCGCTCGGTACTCGATATCGTGCGCTTGCGGAGCGTCGGCGACAGGAGCGCAGAATGCGGCGAGAGAGACCGCCCTCCGCCGTGCTGCAGCTCCTCGACGCGCCGTATGGGCTCAACGCGCACCGGAGTGGACACAGTGTGCGTCTCGTCCACGACCATCGCGGGGACGGCGGCATCAGCGGTGGTCAAGACGGGCACGGGCGCGACGGGACGTTCGGGGGAGCGCACTGTGGACGGGGACGCAACCGCCGCCGGCGCCGCAGCGTCAAGCTCGCCGTCGGGTGCGATCGGCAGAAACGCGGCCGCAATCGGAGGAGGCGGCGGGGGCATGTCCATTTCCACGGACGAGCGCGCGCGGCGGAACTCGGCGCGGGACGGGCGCCGCTTGGCGTCGTTGCGCGGGCGCTCCTTGGTCACGGAGCGCAACGTCGACGGCGATTCGTCTGTTGCGTCGTCGTCGAGCCGCAGCGGGGTCACGTGATGCGCTCCCTGCGGGGTCACGGCCGGCGACGACTCGGCCGCGGGCCGAACGGGTGTCACATGATGCACCCCTTGGGGGGTCGCGACGGGCGTCGCGGCCGCGTGCGAAGGACTGGCCGGCGTCACGGGTGCCACGTGACCGTCCGCCGCGAGGACGTCTTCGTCGACGCCGTCAATCACTCTGCTGCTCCGCGTGCGCAATTCCGGCCGCGAGGGACGCCGCTTGTGGTCGAAGCGCGGACGGTCCTTTGTCGCTGAGCGGAGGGGCGACGACGAGAACTCGGCTGTGGGACAGGGGCACACAGCGTGAGCAGAACCAACCATTTGTGGACACACGACGCCGTGTGTGCGCACTCTTCGATCAACGTACTATGCACGTCCAGCACACAGCCGCCGAATACCAATACGAGAAAGGCGCACAACAAATGAGTTTCGTGAGCGAGACTCACGCAAGGCGGCCTCGGGAGCGATGGGAGAGAATGCGCTGCCGGGCGTGGGTACCGGCGGCGCCGCAACCACCGCAGCACTGGATGCTTCCTGGCTCTCTGTAACCTCGGCACTCGGGACATCGCCCGCGTCGGAGGTATGCTCGACAGGCGCAGGGGCATCTGCGCAGAAAAGCACGAGGTCAATAACAAAAGAAGCGGCGAGTAGGCGGGTTGCATGAACGCGCGTTACGCGAGACAAGGAGAAGAGAGTGTTGAATCAGATTGAATCACAGGCGGCAGCCCATCGACTCCACACAACGTGTGACCGAATAGGTGAGAGCTACCCACGCCCAGTCTCCGCGGCAACAGGCGCAAAGGCGCTGCCAAAAGCGCTCGATTGCGGCCACTCAGACACGCTCTCAGCAGCAGCCCCGGATGCCGCTTGGGGCGATCCATCGAACGCAAGAGAATCGGCCGACGCAGAGGCGGGCTCAGTCAATGGCGCAGCTGGTGAGGGGTGGGCGCGCAAGTGTGAGCAGCTCTGGCGAGGAGGGAGGGAGTCGCACGTCGAAGGGGAAATACATGGCATTGCTACGGCTGGACAAAACAGCACAGCAGGACTATAAACGGAAAGTGAACGTTTGGCCCCCGATGGTTTTTGGAGGGAGAGAGAGGGGGGGGGGGGGGGTGGCCCAGCACTATACGCGAACGAAAAACGGCCAATGACACCCACGATGCGCAGAGTCCTCGCTGTGCGAGGGCACGCCGTGCGACACCTCCTCCGGCCACGCGTCCATCAAGTCGGCCCCCGCGTTCGTCGTCACAGTGACGTCCGAGGGCGCATCGAACCCAAGCGCGTCCTCCGCAGTGCCCTCAGGCACAGCAGAGACGCTACTCGAAGCACCAAAACCAAAGGCATCCGCGCTGCTGGTGCCCGCTGCAGTGACGTCACCAGCTGCGTCAAAACCGAAGGCATCCGCGCTGCTGGTGCCCGCTGCAGTGACGTCACCAGCTGCGTCAAAACCGAAGGCATCCGCGCTGTTGCCCGCGGTAGTGACGTCAGCAGAAGCGTCAAAACCAAAGGCATCCGCGCTGTTGGTGCGCACGGTAGTGACGTCAGGGTGCCCGTCGAATGCGAGAATGTCCGCCGTGTTGCCAACAGCCGCACTCGCGCCGCTGGGTCCATCGAAGCCGAGCATGTCGTCCACGTGCGCCGCCGGTGCCACTGGGGAGGAGCGTGGCCATAAGTGAGGAACAGAGAGTTCAGCCCCAATCACATCGACTACGCACACAGTGCACACAATTGAATGCCACATCACCAAGACACGCGCGATTCTCCGATGGCAAGCGCATGCGATGTGCAAATGGGGCCGTGCAATCAACAACAACTGAAGAGCGCCACAAACAAGCGGTACACAGAAATACAACACACAGACGCATTCGACAAGACAACAGAAGCACCCGCGAACAGCCTGCTCGTAAAGCACACCAAACACTCCCGAACAGCGCAAGGGCATAGTAATACACACCGACACCCGCTATCACGAACATACACAGAGCTCAGTAAACAATTGATCGCGCAGCCTGCTCAGAAGGCACACCAACACCCCAATCACGAACAGCCACACGGCTCAGTAATACACACCGACAGCGCCTTGATCGGCTGCGACAGACGCAAAGGCATCTCCTTGCGGCCAGGCATCGGGGCTCTTCGCAAATTCCGGCGCATCGGAGTGAATCGGAGCGGAATCGGACAGCGCGTGCGACGTGGAGGCGCGGCTGTCACTCGGCGCATCAGAGGCAAAGAAATCGACCGGCGCAGCAGCGACCGAAGGCGACGGCGCTGCAGAGAGTTAGCAGTGGGTCAGGGTGAGACATTTCGTTGGAGAAAATGAGACCTCGACGTAAAACGAACACAGAAGTGGGTTAGCGTGCATGGTCTACGTGTGAGTCACGTGAGTGTGTGCATGTGCCTGTGCGTGCGTGAATGTGTATGTGTGTTCGTCGTGTGTCCATGTGTGCGTGTGGGTGTGTGTGGGTAGGTGATAGTGCGTGCGTAAATGAGAAAAGACCATGGCCTGGAAAGCGCGCTCACCGAGCACTGGCTCGTCCGCAAACGACGCAAAGGCATCGACCGATGCCCCCTGTGGCCACGCAGTCGCAGCGGACGAAGTTTCCGGCGCATCGGAGAGGAGATCGGAATGCGCGGCGATGGGTTCATGCGCCTCTGCTGTCGCCGCGTGCGTTTGTGCGGCGTCCGACACACCGAAATTGATGGCATCTGTCGGAAGGGGTGCGCTGGAGGGCGTCGCCGTTGCTGCGAACACTGTCGCGCATAGGGAGTGGGCGTAGAGATCAACGACAGTATAAGTAAGAAGCTGACAGAGCAGCGATGTCACGAACATGCAAACGAAGGTAACACACACACACACACATATACATGCACGCATATACGCGGGCACGCACGCACACGCACAGACGCGTGCACACGCAAGCACGCACGCACACACACACACGCGCGCGCGCGCTCGACAGCACTTCAGCACAACAACCCACGTGGCGAGGACGAGGGCGACTGTGGGGCCGCGCGTGCGGTCGCAAGCGCCTGGTCGATGTGGCGACGCTGCACCTCCTCCATGAGCCCGTGTGGATGCGCATGTGGATGCACATGTGGGTGCGCGTGTGCGTGCGTCTGCGGCGGCGTATCATCGACGCCAGACGCCTGACGCGAGTGGCCCGCGATGGGCGTCGCAGGGAAGTCGATCGGTGACATGGCACCGGCGAGGTCCAGGTCGAGCGGGAACTTGCTCGCAAACTGCTCCATGGTCGTGTCCGACAGCTGCGACAGCGCGCCATCGGGCGTTGACACGTGCGTGATGTCGTCGTCGAGCAGGCTGTGCGACAGGGACGCAGCCGGTCCCTTGTGTGTTGTTGTGTGGGCGGCGGACGGCGCAGACAGCCCCGCGAGTGCGTGCGACGCATGCGAGGGCTCGGCAAGTCCGTTAAACGCCGGGTCCGCATGCCACGACGACACCGACGCAGCGCTGTCCCTGTGCGTGGGCGGCGCAGGCGCAACAGTCGCCGGCGAGTCGAGTCCCAGCCCGAAAGGGTCGTCAAACGCAGACGCGGGCGCCGTTGTTCGCACAGGGGTGGCAGGCGTCACCGTGGTCGACGGCGTGAAGGGGTCGAGGTCGAACCCAAACGGGTCCGAGAGCGACGCTGCAGACGACGTCGACACGAACGATGCGCCAGAGTGCCTGGGGGCAAAGGGGTCGGCCGGCGCGGGTGGCTTTGCGGCGGGGGTGGGCGCAAACGGCTCCATGCCGAAACCGAAGGGGTCCATCGCGAGTGCGCCCCCGGGGTGCGGCACGGAGGGACTGGGTGAGCTGCCTGCCGCGCGCGCGTGCGTGTGCGTGCGTGCGTGCGCGTGTGGGTTCGTTTGAAATGGCACTTGCATTGCTCGCAGTGTCGCCCTGTGCGGGCGCGTGTGTGGCTCGTGGTTGCCGGACTCGCCCGTGCAAAGAATTTGAAAATGTGTGCGGAAAATAGAAGAAATGGGACTATGAATGCAATGTCCGCTGCCGGATCCGCTGTTGTGTTACTTTGCAGATTCGTGCCGAGTCCTCGCCCAAAAGTCTTATGACGTCATTGTTGACAAGCTGGCGCTTCACTTTCCGCCGTTTGAGCTCGGACGCTCTTCGAGCAGCATCAACGGCTATGGCGGCCCCGCGGACGATGACACGATGGAGCGGCACAAAGATGCCGCGCGTTCCAGTGTGTCTCTCCTTCTCTGCACTGGCGACGAGTGCGATCCTGTGCGTGCGTTTGTGAGTTGGGTTCTTCCACTCAGACGAAGGCATTGGAGCCACGTGACGGCTCCGCTGGGCCACTATGGAGCAATGGAGTGGCTTGGAGATTTTCTCTTCTACGGCATCGGAGTGCGGCGTGACGAGGCGAGGGGTGCTGCGTTGACGCGAAGTGCGGCCGTGGACGAGGGCAGTTGGTTCGCTAAAGGGGCGGCTGGTGTATTATGAGGACGGGCTCAAGCGGAAGGGGCTCTGAGTGAATAGTACAACTCGCATGTCATTAAATGCCCCAGGTTGAGTTAGGGTCGAATGAAATTGAATGGGAAATTCCATTGAAGTGAATTCCATTTGGTTGCGTGGGAATGACGGTAGCACTTGTCCACGCACGCCGGACGGACGCATATGCACACCAATCAAGCCCCTTGCACACACGCTCACAAGCACAGTGTCACGCACGCACGCGAACACGCGCGCACACGGGCAGCATGAGCAGGAATGAACGTCAAAACTGCGCTGAGCTGATGCGACGGGCTGACTTTTTCCCGTCTCCCGGGGTCGGCGTCCCCTGTCGTGAAGACCGGCGAACGCGCTGCGGCGCATCGTTCTGCGGCTGTTCGCTTGCGTCGACAGAAGGCGCGATCGAAGCGCAATCGGAGAAGCCGTCACTGACTGGGAGCCCCTGGACTGCCTCGAGTGCCTTGTTGCGCGCTGTCGCGTGAGTGCGGGAGGTCGAGGGCGATTTCGGGGGTTCTGTCGAACGGGAGAGGCGCTTGAAGGGGCGCGAGAGCGTCGAGACAAAGAACCCTGTGGTCCAACAGTTATGTGAGAGACGAGTACGTGGCAGAACGAGGGATAAGCAGGAACGGTAATTTGGTAAGAGAGACGGCACAAACACGTGTGCGCGTGCCTATTTGGGGGCACGGCCATGGCAGTTGCATGCAACATTCTAGAACAGGTTCAGCGAGACATAACAGTGACTTTGGAAGCCAGCCACGCATACATGACGGGCGAGGGGTGACTACGACTGATGCATGGCACTGGCGGCTTCGATGCAACGGAGCGTGCACAGGGGCCATAAGCTGCGTCACGGTTGTCACCACCCACCGACATAAAGCGCCGCAATGGCCGCCACGAACGCCCTGAGGGGAACGGACACGCCGTATCTCTCCAGCTGAACGCGTGCGGCAAACAGCGAGAGGAGAAGCCACCGATAGCGCATTGGGACGCGCAGGAACATCATGAGTGCACCCGCGACGATGCACGTGACCGCGTGGAGGACGAGGGCGAAGGCGAAATCGATCTGCTCTGTCGCCGTGCCAAAGTCTTGCGAGAGGAGCGAGAGCTTGGAGTCTGTAGACGGGGGCAAGTGAGTTGATAAGCGGCAAAAAAGAGGGAGTGTGATGGGACACGACCCACACGTGTGCACGCGTATGTATGAATGTGCAGCCGAGAGCAAGCCATTTCCCAAGCGTTAAGAAAGAAACGCGCGCGCGAGTGTTGGCGCGAGGCGTCACGAATGATAGACGTCTCTAATCCCCACGACGCAAGAGACATAAGCACCCCTCCACGCAACAGCCCCGGATGCGCACCTGCGATGGCGACGATGCGCAGGAGCAGTTCGACGGTCGTGTTGATCTTGCGGAGGTTCCCCATTGTGCGCTCAAAGTACTCCTCGGACTCTTCCCTGTGGGCCCTCGCGCTCGCCGTCACATCGTCTGCGGTTAGTTTTTTTTTTTGGGG
>CALSCQ010002494.1:0-22999 GCA_943704525.1 Pigoraptor vietnamica | reverse complement strand
CCCCCCCCGCCACCACACACACAGGCACAAACACACCTTGCAATGCGTTCATCCAGTGCGAAATGGCCCTCCGGTAACGCACGAGCGCGTCATGCGGCGATCCCAGGCGGTCTGCGCGCGACGCCTGCCACGGATAACAGGCAGCCCGACGCATGAGCCAGAGTGATGTGTTCCAGCTCTCGAACGCACATTAAGGGTGCAGAACTCGTTCTGCTGTCACACTACCACAAGACACGCACGCACGCACGCACGCACGCACGCACGCACGCACACACACACACACACACACACAGAAGAGAGGCAATAACGGCATGGCAGACATAAACTCCAACCTCTTGCGTCTCGTACACTGCGGCCGCAACACTCGCGTTCGTGGCCGAAAGGTCACTCAATCGCACGTCGCTCGTGGGCCGTGCGTAGGCCTCTTCTCCGCCGACAACGCCATCGACAGACGAAGGCACGGGCTTGTCGCTTACCGGCACAGAGGCGCCCTTTCCTTCCTTACTATCCCCGGACTCCTTTCCGCGCACTTTCGCCTTGAGCGTTTCAGCACGATCGAGATATTGCTCGAGCTGTCGACGAAGGCCCTCCTTACGTTGCGGGTCAGTTTCGAACTGCGCCGCGGCGAGCTGTGCGGCCGGGAAACAACGACGTAAGAAAAACTGTACAGCTACAACACCACGCTCTCATCCCATCCTCCCACATACGCATAAGCACACGCACGCGCGCGCACACACACAGACACACTCGGCTCACCAAGTGTTCGATGCCCTGCGTGTACGACACGAGCGCTTCTTTCACATTCCCGTCCCTATCCTTCGCCGTCGCGTCCGACAACATCTCAATCGCGCGATCGAGCGAGTCGGCGCTCGGCATGTGATCAAGATCGACAAAGGGGTGCGCGAAAAACTCCTCAAACGAAATGCGCTCTTCGGGTCGCCGCTGCAGCAGGCGACCGATTAGATCCCGGCAGCTGAGCGAGACAGGCACACCGCCCGCCATTTCCGGAACAGCGACTGGACTGTCCGCTTGAAGCTTTGCAATAACGTCCGATTCCGAAGCCGAGTCGAACGGTGCACGTCCATATATGGCCTCGTAGAGTATCACGCCCACGGACCAGAGGTCCACGCGAGCGTCGTAACCTTGCGTCGGCGGAGAGGCGACGCTTGAGGAATTGTCGGCGTTTTCAGGAGAGGGACGCCGGGACATGAAGGCCGCAAGCATTTCTGGTGCCATGTAAAGGAGCTGTTTTGTGTGTGTGTGTGTGTGTGTGTGTGTGTGTGTGTGTGTGTGTGTGTGTGGGTGCGTGCGTGTGGGTGCATGCGTGTGGGATATGAGAATAAACACGACAACGTTGGCAGTACATTGTGCGGAGTAGCCTGTGCACTCACCGAGCCGCGCAAGTTCACGGCCTTCTCTTCCTGTGTCAAGTGTTGCGCAAAACCAAAGTCGGCGACTTTTAGAATCGGCCGCTCGCGAGAGAGGAGAAGGAGGTTGTGCGGCTTCAGGTCACAGTGAGCCTGCGAACGGAGCATGAAGTAATGGAGACGTCAATACACTCATGCACACTGACAACACAGTCATATCCCCATACACTCACACATGCCACAGCAAAAGCTCACACACACACACACACACACACGACTGTCACATGCATGCACTCACATAACACACGCAGACGCCCACATACAACAGTGCGCCACCCACTATTCCGTGCGAGTGAAGAAACTTGAGCGCGAGCGCGAGTTGTCTGAGAAAGTGCCTCGCCGTCGCTTCCGGAAGGCGGCCACGCGCTCGCAGGTAACGCGCGAGGTCCCCTCCCCCGCACCACTCCATAACGAGCCATACTGTCGACGCATCCCATCGGAAGTCGATGAGTCGCACAACGTGCGGGTGATTCGCCCGCTGCAATATCGATATTTCCGCTACGAGGTTATCGACGCCGTTCTTTCCAATCTTCCGGCGATTCACGCACTTGATGGCAACGACGGCGCCAGTCTCTCTGTGCTTGGCCCGGTGAACGACAGCGTACGAACCGCTGCCTGCCTTTTCCAATAGCACATAGTCGTCGATGCCCACGGGTGCCGGTGACCGCGCGGACATGCTTGCGTCGGTCGAGGGCGAATGCATACACATACACGGCCAGTGAAACAACTTCAGACAGAAAAACCACGGAAGGCAAGTAACATACGAGTAACAGATGTAACGTTACACACACAGTAAAGAAAGCCGCGATTGGGAAAGAAAGCAAAGAGGCGCACGAACGGTTCGGTGTGTGCCATCGCGAGAGAATGCTGCACTACTTGGGCATTGTTGTCCCTCCTATGGTGAGAATTGTCTTCTTCCTCCGCAGGTTCGATTGCGAGCCGTGTCATTTTTTTTGTTTCTTTTTGGGTTTTTGCCACGTTTATTAACTTAGGTTTTGCGCCCCTCAACATACGAATCTCCCCAAAGGATTTCAAGGGGCAAAAGCTTGCCGAGGAAGTGTACCAGTACGCTGTGGCGGCGTTTGGGGTGCGTTGCGCTTCATGCTCGTCTGTGGCTTGACCTGTCGAATGGCTTGCATGAGCCTAGTTGATGTGTGCCCGCATGCCCCACATGTTGCACATGCACGCACACTTTACACATACACACAGTCACTCACGCACTCACTTACTCACACATGCACACTTTACACACACACACACAATTACTCACTCACTCACTTACTCACACACCCATATACACCCACCACGCATGCACTCACCGTACAATAATGGAGACGAGATATGCGCTTATCCGCGTTTGTGTTGCAGATCATCGGCTTTATCGTCGGTATCATTACGCAAGATTTCTCGCACACACTTTATGTCTTTGCCGCCGGCGTCGCCCTTGTGGCACTTGTGAGTAATTCTCGATTGACTGGCGTTACCGAAGACGTTGTGTGGGGCCCTTGTGTATTGGAAGCCCTACGTTTGACGTTTGAGTCGATGGACACACGCCTATGATTTATGCTGACCCGACATTTATCTTAACTTCGGACGCAGCTCGTCCTTCCTCCGTGGGGCTTTTACCGAAGATCGCCCGTGCAGTGGCTGCCCGAAGCGAAGAAGCCGAACGCCGCCTCAGCAGGAGATGACGCCAAGAAGGCGAAATGACGTTGAATGAAGGAGACGTTTCATGGACGTGGAATTCTACGTTGGGATGGAGTGCACGGATAACGCATTGGTGTGTGCGTGTGCGCGCGCGCTCGCAATGCAGACGTTTCATGGAAGTGGAATTCTACGTTGGGGTGGAGTGCAAGGATAATGCATTGATGTGTGCGTGCGCGCGCGCGCTCGCAATGAGACTTCGCTTTGACGAATGCGATATTTCCTTCTTTTTTTAAAAAAAGTACACAAAAATTACGCCGCAATTGCAGGCCGGCTGCATGCGACGTCGACGCGCGCAACGCACACGCACTAAACTAGCCCGAACACACGCGCGCCGCTCACACAGCGACGCTACGAGGGCCTGACAGACGACGGCCGCGGGCGCAATAGCACGCGCCGAGCGCGATGAGTGCGACGCCCACAACACACCCAATCACTATCCCTGCGATTGCACCGCCGCTGAGGCTGGATCCCGACGAGCGCAACACGGGAAGAATGGGTGGCGGAGGCACTGCCGTAGACGACGCCGGCACAAAGGACG
The DNA here is from genome assembly GCA_943704525.1 of Pigoraptor vietnamica. NCBI lineage: Eukaryota > Filasterea > Ministeriida > Capsasporidae > Pigoraptor > Pigoraptor vietnamica. The sequence continues at coordinate 19,327 of CALSCQ010002494.1, read as the reverse complement.
CGGACGAAGCGTGCGCTTGCGTCGACGAGCTCTGAAGAGCGACTGTTGCGGTGCTTTCCCTCGTCGCACTCGACGTGGTGGACGGCGAAATAGCGGCCGTTGTCGCGGAAACGGTCGCCGAGGCGACGGGCGAGGCGCTGGATGCCATTGCATTGGCCGTGTAGTTGAAGCCCGTCGGCTGAATGAGGCGGACGACGTGCGAAAGGGAGCTAAAGTACCACGAGTCGCTGAGGAACGGCCGGATGTGCGGGCCGCTCGGAACAACAATGCCGTTGCTGTCGACGATCCCAAAGCCGTACGAATCGAGGACGAGAGGCGGGCACTCTCCGTCGAACGCGCACTTGCCCGTCGGCCCCAGCCACGAGATCACGTGCGTGACGTTGGTGCACGTGGCACACCCCTTGATGTACAGCATGTCGCCCGTCTGCAGCGCCGCGATGAGCTCCCCGTAGTGCGACTGGTTCGCTTGGACGACCTGGAAATTGAGAAAGAGCCCGTTCCACGGCGCCACGACCCCCGCGAGGGCACCCTGGTCCGCCGTCTCCGCCGTCATCGACAGGCCAAAGCCGTACGTCCATCCCCAAGCCGTGAGGTCGGAGCAGTCGAGTCCGGACGTGTGCGCACCCACTTGGACGGGGTTCCACTCCCACACGTCGCTCGACGGCACCCACACGGGCACGTGATGGTGCTGGTAGTCGGTCCAGCCGACGAGGTTCGCGATCGACGCGACGTACCGCTCCTGAAGCCAAACGGCGGGGAGGGAATCGACGGAAGGAACGGGCGGGAACTGTGCCGGCAGTGGTCCCCACCCCGTATACCGCGCCTCGTTGGACGGGAGGTACCACTGGCTCGAAGGGTCCTGCGCCCACATTGCCCTGTTGCCGCGCGCGCCGACGTTGAAGTCGAAAGTGACGTTCGCGAAGGAGAGGTAGATGTAGTAGGGGCTCTTGTAATTGCGAGGGGGCGGCGCGAAGTACGGCATGTTAACGAGCTGCGATGGCCACGAGGGCGAGCCGGCGTCGGCTGCTTTGAGCGCGGCGGTTTGGTTCGACGCCGAAGCAAAGAAGACGTCGCTGAAGGCGGACGGGACGGCGACGTTTGCAGCCGCGAGTGCGGCCGCATCGACCGTGGCGATAAACGCCGGGAAGAGGGGCGGCTGCACGAACTTCGACGTGGCCGTACTCGGCGCCGCGGGATAGGTCATCTGCGAGCCCGAGACGAGGAGGGAGACGTCGACGTTCGAGGATGCCACCGCACTGGCAAGTTCCGGGGACGTCACGTCGGCGAACGAGACGACGTTCGCGAGCGTCGAGTTGAGCGTTGCGACGTACACGGCGGCGTTCTTGGCGCGCGCAAAGGGAACGCCGAGCACGCTCCCGGAAGAGAAGGGCGGCGCGGCGCACACGGCGACGCGCACGCCTGCAGTGGAGAAGGGGGCGAGCGCCTGAAATGACGTCACATCGATGGCGCGCGAGAAGGCGCCGGACGCGTACTTGAGCATGCGCACAAGCGGATTGGCGCCCAACTGGCCCACGGCTATGTCGTCGACCCCGTCGCCGTTTACATCCCCGGCGCTAACGGACACTCCGTTTGCGTACGATGCACCCGAAAACGCGTCAAACATGTCGTACTTGAGCAATCCCGTGCTCACGTTGTAAACGCCCACGTGCGCAGATGCAGCAGCGGGTCCCGCCGCGGCGATCAGCTCAAACTCGCCGTCACCGTCCACGTCCCCGCTGGCAAGCTGAACTTGGGCACCGGAGAGCACGCGGCTGTCGAGCAAAATCTGGGCGACAACGGCGCATCCGTTCGCATTCAGAACAGTCACATTGCTGCCCCCGGCATACACTGCGATGAGCTGAATCCCTTGGGAGAGGAAGTCCCCGCAGGCGATTGACACGACGGTGGCGTTGCCGTAAAGGTACGCGAGGTTGCACGACCCCATTTGCAAGCCCGACTGGCTGTTCGTGATGGCGACGATGGTGTCGCCGGAGACGGTCCCGTGGACGATGTTAGGAGAGCCGCTGCCGAAGGGATCGCAAATGGCAAGAGTGGCGGCGGTGAAATTTGCATCTTTGTCCGCACGCACGATTTGAGATACCGCAAGGACGGCGGCGATAAACAAACCAAGGGCGCGAATTGGAGCCATTTTCTATCGACGCAAGAGACTTCCGTCGGTTTTGTGTGTTGTGATGCCTCATGTAATGAGAGGGTCAGTGTGTTATATAAGCACGTATGTGGTGTGAAACTGTGTGTGACGTGAGTGAATGTGTACCCCAACGCACGTGTGGCTGGTGGTGGTTACCCTGCGGTTACCAACAACCTTACCATGCGAGGAAATAAGGGTGCTATAAATTCCAAAATAGGTATCAATATCCGTGTCCACATGCTATTTTGACGGAGGCAGGTGCCAACTGCGAATCAAGGGCGCTAATATAGCGCCCTTGCTGCGAATGTTGATCAGCCGGTTGCAAAACCGGCTATCGCAGGAATCACAGTGAGGGTCAAGAGCGCGTGTCGACATACCTTCTTGTATGAGTACCACACATGAAAAACTGCGACGGATGGTCACGGGGGATTCTCCTTTCGTGGTAGCGCTGAAAGCGATCGCAGTGCACACCATCTCTCCCTAGATCGGCACGATTGCAAAAGTATTGGGTTTTGAGAGGCCGATAAAAGGGCGATGGGTCACAATGACTCTATTTCTGCAGAGCATCAGTGTCCTCCGGCACTGTGAAGGCCGCGCGCGACCGCACGCACGTGCGCGCCCGTCTTTCGCTCCGTTGCCGACACGCGGAGATGGCCCTCGCGTGTCACATCACAGTGCACAACAACGTCCCCTTGCAGTGCCGGCTTCGACGGCGACTCGGGCGCCTCCTTCGGGGCGTCTTTGGCAGCCGTGTGGTGGTGCGCGTGCTTCAGCGCAAGGTCGACGAGGTGCTTCTTCCCGCCGGAAGGGCTTGCCTCGAACACGCGGACGACAATGCCCTCCGCGCCGTCGGGGACGGCGAAGATGCGCTCGGCGCGAGCGGGCACTGGCGTGTGTGCACCAATCATGGTGACAAATTCGCCGCCGTCGAGCTGCAGAAGAATGTCGGCCGACACGCACGGCGCCGTGTTCAGCGCCTCGTTTGCCTCGTGGTCGTCCGTCTCGACAAGAAGGGCAGCCTGATGCGCAGCGCCGATGGCAAAGTACTCGTCAGGCTGGATGCGACTGTTCGCATCGGCCTTCGGGAACCTGAAGCACGAAAGAGAAAAGATGTCGTGTTCAACGGATGCACCCATTTAGTCGTGCGTGCGTGTGTGTGTGTGTGTGTGAGAGTGTGTGTGTGTGTGTGTGCGTGTGCGAGTGTGTGAGAGTGTGTGTGTGTGTGTGTGCGTGTGCGAGTGTGTGTGAGTGTGTGTGTGTGTGTGTACGTGCGATTGGGGTGGGGTGCGTGCGTGTCTGCGTGAAATTGCGCGTTGGTCTATAGCGTGTGCGTGAGTGTACACCACAACGGCAGCACAAGCAAAATACGTGCAATGCCACGCACTTGTCAGTGACTGTAGTCCTGACTTTCGGGATTTTCGATGCGCCGCCGGCGAGAACGACGTCGGTGATGTCCTCTGCCGTGAGACCCGCCGAAGCGAGTGCTCGGTCGATGGGCTCTCCCAACTGGCGATACAAGTCCGCACACATCATGTCGAAACGACTCCTGCATATCGCAAACGACGTCAGGGTGTCGGTCACAGTGTCTAATAGGCAAATGCTTGTTGTTGAGTATATATGAACCCGCATGTGTGCAGGTGTGCGTGCCATGCGAGCGTGCGATTTTCAAAAATGCGTGCGTGCATGCTGGGGACGTATATGCATGGCTTATAGCGCACCTGTTGACGTTCGAGTTGAAATCCATGCCCTCCGCGAGCGACTCGATCGAGCAGTGCGCCACAGCGGACGACGACAGCGTCCGCTTCGCCGTCTCGCACGCAAGGCGCAGCTTGGCCAACGCGCGCTTGTTTCCGCTGATGTCGTTCTTGTGGTTGCGCTTGAATTCTTGCGCAAAGTGATTTACCTGGGACATACACACACGCGAAAAATAAGTGCCATTTCTTCGAACAGATACTGTCTCGACAACACGCACGGCTGGCATACTCCTTCAAAAATAAGAAATAAAAATAAAAATAAAAACACAAAAATCACTGCTCTATGGAGCAATATAAGTAGATGGAAGGACGCACACGCGCACACCGCAAGACCCACCAGTCGCTCGTCGAAGGTAGAGCCCCCAAGGGACGTCTCTGACACGGTCGACAGAATGCGGAAGAGGCCGCCGCGCACCGCAACGACCGTCACTTCCAAGGCCGACGCACCGAGATCGAAAACCTGTCATCGACGCATGAGAACACCACCGCACATTCATGCACGCACGCAGGCACGCAGGCACGCACGCACACACACACACACACACACACACACACACACACACAAGCGCGTGAGACGAACACCCCACCCACCACAATATTCTTGTTGTCATTGCGCCCCAACTCAGGGACATGCGCGAGCGTGGCAGCAGTGGGCTCGTTAATGATGCGCAGAACGCGAATCCCCGCGCCCTCCGCAGCCGCCTTGAGGGCCGCGCGCTGTTCCGCCTTGTAGCCCACAGGCACCGTGAGGACGGCGCTTGTCACTTGCGACCCAACGTTCTGCTCGGCAATCTCCTTCAATCGCCGCACGAGAAGTGTCGTCACTTCGGCAGCCGTGTGCGTCTTCCTGTCCCCGTCCTCCTCGACCTGGTTCGGCAGAAGACGTCATTCGTATGTCACGAACAGCCACAAAACGAAGCGTCAAGTTCAATAGAAGGCCATAGGGGTTGAATCCCCATCAGCTCTGAGAGGCAATGAAAGCAAGCAAACGCGTGCGAACAGTTGCGGCATGGCACACGAATGACACACCTCGAACGCAGCCTGTCCCTGGTGCTCCACCACAGAGGCGGTGAGCTGCTTCTTTAGCGCTTGCACGGCAACATCATCAAACGGGAGACCGAGAATGCGGCGAGTGCCATACACCGTGTTCGCGGGGTTGCGAACAAGCTCGCTCTTGGCGGCGTTGCCGATGGCAGGCTCCTATTAGGGGGCGACAAAGGCTTGCAATTAGCCACGGTGGACGCAGTGAAGGCGAACCAATAACATGCCCACTAACGCAAAGTATACACACGTCGTGAGTGCAACCCATGCCAAGGACAGCACTCACATGGCCACTGAGAAAGGAGACGAGTGCCGGCGTCACACGGTCGCCGTCCTCGCTGCAGACAATGTCGGCCGTGCGGCCGCGGCACACTGCGACCGAGCAGTACGTGCCACCGATGGAGATGCCCACGCCCACGGACTCCCCCTCGTCGCCCATTTCTGCTCGTCGAGTTTTCAGGAGCTTTGTCCGTCGAGAAAGGAGAGAAACCGATTTTCTGATTTATTACTTTTCCCTACTCAGAGTGTTGCACGTGCCGCTCACACGTGCAAAGCGTCGGTCCTGTTTTGGAACAATCGTAAAATATTGTTACGGTTCAACGGAACCCTATGTTACTTTTGTTCGGAACGTCCACCACGCTATTGTTGCCGGGCCGTTTCATGCCTTCGACAGCTGAGTTCTTCTCACACCACACACTTTATGCTTGGACACATTCCGCAGCGACAAGTTTTCACAGGGTTTGTGCCAAGGTAATTAACGTGGAATGTGGCGTACATGCCTGACCGTCATTTCAAAAAAGGCTGAAACAAAAAACAGCAGTTATGAGTAGTCACTCAGTGTGAGTTCGGCGCCGCTCCGCCGATCAAACCATCAGTACGGTGTGTGTGGGGGTGTGTGATTTTGCGCCGCTCGAGTGTGCGTATTGTGGATGTGCGAACTTATAATGATTTCCAGAACTGTATCTGTGAAAAAAAGCTGTTTGCGTGAGGGTGTATTCTTCGGTTTGTGGTACAGTGGTGCGTGGCACTGCGCCCGGCACTCATTCGCCGTGTTGGCGTGGCCGTATTGTGCACAAAATGTCCATTCTCTGCTGTTATATGAGCGCCAATGCGAACGACACTCTGAGACTGCTGTCCACATCCCTTTCTATGCCTTCGCAGTTCGAATCCAATGCTTCCGTCGACACAACTGATCCGTTTCGTCGCGGGGCCATCAAGGCAACATGCGCGAGAGCGCTTTCCTTCCCACAGAGGCCAAACTGCCTCGCCGGCTCGATTCGCTGCCGAGCCTCGACATGCTACCGCCGGAGTTGATTGTCGTCCACGTGCTGCCTCATCTGACGAATGGCTAGAGGGGCGCGCTGGCCAAGACGTGCGGCCGTCTCCTTCGCCTCCTTCGCCATGAGTGCGTTTACCGCCTGTCATCGCTGTGCATGCGAAAGTATCTTGAAGACGCCGCGTTCTGCGAGGAGGTGAATTCGCGTGTTCCCGCGAGAAACTGACTCGTGCTGCGCCCGTTTGAATGCGCGATGCAGCATTTCATTTCCAGCCGTTTCAATTTAAGCGCGCGTGGACGCTGTTCGAAGAGGCGCTCGCGGACGAGAGTGCGACGGAGGTGGAGAAGGTGCGCGCCCACTTGTCACTCTACGCGCTCCATGGCCTTTGGTGGGGCCGCCGTGGCCACGAGTACTGGCTGGTGAGACCGCATGAAGTGGCTGCCGGTGCGAGTGCGCGTCTCCTTCTCTGCGCTGGCGACCCTGTGCGTGCGTTTGAGATGGGATATTGCCACTACTATGGCATTGGGACCGGCCATAGAGGACAATGTGAAGGCGCATTCGCTCTTTCTCTCTTCTGCGAATGGCGGGTGTGCGGCGGAGATGTTCTTCCTCGGCAAGTGCCTGTTCTTTGGCGGTGGCGTGTCCCGCGACCAAATGGCGGCTGTTGTGCAGTGGGAGAGGGCGGCTGCGATGGGCCACTTTGGGATGATGTATGTGTTGAGTCAGGATTGTGTATTCTGGGGCATCGGAGTGTCACGTGACGAGGCGAGGGGTGCTGCGTTGATGCGGAGTGCGGCAGTGGACGAGGGCAGTTGGTGGGCGAAGAATTGGCTCACGAAGAACGAGGACGAGCTCAGGCGAAAGGGGCTCTGAATGAAGAGAGTGAAAATGGATGCGCCAATTTCGCATACGCCGAATTGTCTTTTAGGCATCAGTGGCGTGCCGGCCGACTGCACCTCAGCCGACAGTCCGTTCGGCACAAGTACTGAGGAGTAGGTGGTGTAGTCCGTCTGCCGGTGCTGGACTTTCAGTCCCTCCGGCCCGGCTGACTCATGACTCGGGCACAGTTCTCCGCCGGCATAGTGACTGAAGTAACTGTCAATGGCCAATCATCACGTCCACCACCATGTAATATAAACAGGGGCAGGTGGCCTCCCGACGCTGCAGAGTGCCATAGTGTACTGCCCGGTGGTAAGCTGATGGGGGTTCGGCATGCCGAGCTCGGGCTGCGCCGAGAGGCGACTGCGAAACTGACTCAGTCTGAACTGAAGCGCGACCGGGCCGTGCCCCACTTTCAGGCATCCTCGTGGAGGGCAACTGGCGCCGGTGTTCGCCGATCGGCGCAGAGGGTTGGAGAGGGGGTGAGCTCCGGCAGTGGCCGCGATTGCAAAGCGGCCGGCGTTCTCTCAGTTGGAGCCGGACAATACGGGACCGTGGCTGAGACCCGCCGGCCGGCCGCCGAATTAAATTTAGTAGCAGTCGGAACAGACCGCCAAAACCAGCCTAAATTGGTGATGCAGGAATTCGTGCGAGAGTATAATGTACTTATTAAATGCATAGTGATTCTCGATCGATTTACTAATAAGTAGCATTGCATCGCGTGGGATTCCTGCACTCGGATTGGCCAGCGGGCGAATGTGGCGTAATAATTTATGCTCACTATGAATTCACTATGGAAATCGATGACTCGGCATAAACAACTGCCATTTGCGGCTGTCTCCGATTGTCGGGGTGCTCTGTCACTGCTTTCGCTCTCTCTCACGGCCTTCTCTCTCCCCCTCTCTCTTCAAGAGTAATCGCCCTCGATAGCTCCTCCTTCTTTGTGCTCTGTATGTCTGTGAGCGAGCGCGCATTACGTCTCAGTGTCCCTTCGGCGTGGAAGTTTTATTGAGCGGCGTAAATAGCAAAGTAACGTAACGTGCCGTGAGTGGGAAGCGGGAGAGCGGGGCAAACTCTTCGGTGAACAGCGAACATGGTCACGCGCGCATTTTGTGCGCCTTGAGACGTCGTTCGATCGACAGCCTTTCCCTCCGCCGACGCGGGCTTGCGCGACTCGGGACTATTGGCGAAAATGGCGTTGTTGAGCGCGTCGTCAATGTGGCGCGTCGTGTTGTTCGCCCTAGCGGTTGCGGCTGCATTGGCGCAGAGCGACGAGCGCAATTGGGACGGGTGTGCGCTGGAAACATACTGCCAAATGCACTCGGGCGACGGCATCTGCGACCCGTCGTGCAACTCGCGCGAGTGCTATTTTGACGGGTTCGACTGCATGCTCCCGTCGGTGCACTGGAGCTGGGCGGACTGCCCTCAGGCTGCCATGTGCGTATATCGGTGGGGCGATGGCGTGTGCAATTCGGAATGCAACACGCGCGGATGTCTCTGGGACGGCCTCGATTGCGCCTCGTCGGGGACGCTGTCGGGGACGCTGCGCTGGGACGCGTGCGGCACGCCGGACGAGTGCCGTGCCAAAAGCGGCGATGGCATCTGCGACGTCGAGTGCGACAAGACGGCGTGCAACTGGGACGGCCTCGATTGCTTCCGGAACGGCGCGCCGCCTGTTTCGTCCTACTCGTCGTGCGCTCTGTCGGACTTTTGCCGCTTTCGTTTTGCGGACGGCGCGTGCGATGCCGAGTGCAACTCTGCGCAGTGCATGTACGACGGATGGGACTGCGTGGGTGCGTCGACGCCGTCCGACACGACGAAGGCGCCCTCGACCCTCGACGCGTGCCTCTATCGCGATCTCTGCGCTCTGATGGCCAACAACTCGCAGTGCGACCAGATTTGCAACACGCGCGAGTGCAATTTCGACTCGGGCGAGTGCTCGTCCAGCAGCGACACCGGCCTGTGCCTGTCCCACTGTTCGCAGCTTGCCGGTAACGGCATATGCAACCGCGAGTGCAATTCGGACGTGTGCAACTACGACGCGGGCGACTGCGTCGGCGCGTCTGCGTCCGGGGCTTCGGACGACCTGTGGGCACACTGCCCCACGGCAGTTTACTGCAAATCGGCCATGAACAACGGCGTGTGCGACGACCAGTGCATGCGCTACGAGTGCATGTGGGACTTTGAGGACTGCCGCACGGTGCTGTCGACGCGCTTCTTCAACGACCCGTCAAAGTGGTCGCTCTGCTCTCACAGCGAGTGCTCCAATCTCTACGCGGACAGCCACTGCGACGCCAAGTGCGACTCGTTTGTGTGCAACTGGGACGGCTTTGACTGCGATCCGCAGGGCTTCACGTCGCTCGTCGAGCGCACGTGGGACAACTGCACGAACGCGGACCACTGCCGCGCCGTGTTTGCGGACGGCGTGTGCGACCGCGACTGCAACCACCTCGCGTGCAACTGGGACGGACTCGATTGCGAGAAATGGAAGCTGACGCTGGCGGCGGAGCCCAACTGGTCGGATTGCCCGGTTCCGGTGCGTTTGTTTGAAACCTGTGCGTTTTGCCTTACTGATCTCTGTGTGTGTTTGTGTGTGTGTGTGTGTGTGTGTGTGCATGGTGTGTGTTTGTGTGTGTGTGTGTTTGTGTGTGTGTGTGTGTGTGTGTGTGTGGTGTTATCGGACTCCTCACTCGATTCACGTGCCGCTCTATTATAATCGAATCGGTCGTGTCTCACTCTCTTCCATCTGTCGGTCGCGCAGGCGTGCAAGCAACTCTACGGCAACAAGGTGTGCGACTCGATGTGCAACACGGCCGCGTGCAACTGGGACGGACTCGATTGCATGGAGTCGATGGCGGAGAAGGCCTGGTCGTCTTGTCCGAACAGAACGGCCTGCGAGTCGATGATGGCCGACGGCATTTGCTCCCCCAACGAAGTCTCATCGTGCGGGTCGGCGGAGTGCATGTTCAGCTCTGCGATTGACTGCGGCACCGGCGGAAGGCGCGATAGCGGAACGCAGGCGTGCCCGAGCGACATGGCGTGCGAGGTGCGATTCAAGGACGGCATCTGCGATCAGGTAAGAAATATTTGCGTGTCCAGCGTGCGTGTGCGTTTCTTTTTTTTTTTTTCAGCATGAATGTGCTGTGGGATCATGCAATTGTCCTGTAGCATGCGCGCGTGACTCCGTTGTCCTTGCGAATGCGTTTGGCTCAAGCCCTCGTTCTCGCCTGCGTGCAGCTGTGCAAGTCGCGCGAGTGTGGCTTTGACGGCGGCGATTGCGACACTCCCATGGACCACATAGGGGACATTGACCTTGTCGTCGAGATGATGCCCACCATGTTCGTTGACAAGCGGCGCTCGTTCCAGCGAAATCTCGGCATCTTGCTCAACGGCATTGCCACGATCAAGGCGGCGCAGGCGTTCATCCTCCCGGACCCGTCGCCGTCGGACGACGTCTCACCCGAGTGAGTTTCTTTCTTCTTCTTCTTCTTTTTTATTTTGTCCCTCCCGTGATTGTTCATGCGAGCTTGGTCCTTGTGGAACCGTTCCTTTGCCGTGTTGCGTTTCGTTTCTCAAAACCATGTGCCGCGCCTGCAGTCGCTTCAAGACACAAGTGCGCCTGTCGTTCGATGCGGCGCCGGACTCTCCCTTCCGTCGCCCCGTCGACATTGCGCTCTTCCTCGCCGTAATGAACCAGGCACGCGTGCTGTCGAGCGAGGTCGGATTCGGCCTCACGCCCGTCACGCTGGCCAACACGGTGCCGCCCACCCCGACGCCGTTACCCAACTCTTCCGGTGTGAATGTCGTCGGCATTGTCGTCGGCTGTGTGCTCGGCGTGTGCGGCGTCGCTGTGGTCGCGGGAGGCGCTGCGTATGGCGTCAAACAGATGCGGAAAAACGAGGACAGGAAGCGGCGCAGGGACTCTGAGGCTGGCGGGAGTGCGGCGGGCGGCGCGGGTACCCACGAGATGGGCGAAGTGGAGCGGCCTGCGAAGGCGATCAAGCTGGAATATGGTGAGTAGTGGGGCGCTGCATGTGAAGAGTTGAAGTGTTGGTTGGGACAATGTGAAGATCTGGTTGGGCGGTGAACGATTACACACACCGAAGGAGTGAAAATGAGAGCCGGTGCTGCGTGTTGAGTACGTTTGCTGACTGCAGTCGTCTGTGCGCGTGCGTGCGTCAGGTCCCCCCGCCATCCCGGATGTGCAAACGACCGACGTCGTCATATTCCACACGGACGAGGCCGAGCCGGACGACGTCATGCTGAGTCCGCTCCACTTGGTCGTGCTCAAGGGGGACGTCCAGGCCGTCGCCGTGTCTATCAGCGCGACGCGAATTGTTGACAGCTCCCGCGTGCAGTGCAACTATCCCGTACGCGGCGCGACGGCGAGCTCCCTCGACCGCGAGGACGGGCGCGGCAACACGCCTCTCCACCTTGCCGCCGAAAAGGGCACAACTAAGATTGCCGCGCTCTTGCTTACCGAGGGCGCGAACCCCTCGGCGCAGAACCACCTTGGCGAATCCCCGTTGCACATTGCGTGTGCCAACGGCCACGCCGAGCTGGTGGCGACACTGGCGGCGCGGGGCGCGGATCTCCTTGCCGTTAACCGAAATGGCCGCACAGCGCTGCACGAATGCGCCGCTCGCGGGTCGGTCGCTTGCGTGGACGTGCTCGTACGTGCTGCGCGGTCCCGGCCGTCGGCGCACCTTCCTCCGTCGAGCACCGACGTGTGCACGGAGCTGCTCGACGCCGCGGATTCGGATGGCGAGACGGCGCTGATGTGTGCGATCAAGGCGAACCAGACGGACCTTGCGTCGCGGTTGATTGAGTACGGGGCGAACGTGCTGTGCGTGACGAAAAAGGGATGGAATGCGCTCCACTGGGCGTGCGCCGTCAACTGTCTTCCGCTGGTTGTGCAACTCCTTGAGAAGGACAAGAAGGTCGACATCAACTCGACGAATGCAAAGGTGCGTTGCTGAAATTTCTGTGCGAGAGTGTCTTGGCGTCGCATCATGTTTCGGCTAGGGAGAGAAGCTATTGTGAGGCATATGTGTCATTTTTGCAACTCATATGCTCTTTTGTGTTCTCTTACTGAAAATGTCTTTGAAATTTGCAGGGAGAGACGCCGTTGCATTTGGCTGCGCGTGAGGGCAACGCCGACGTCGTGCGCCTTCTCCTCTCTCGCTTTGCGAACCGCAACCTCGAAGACAATCAGGAAAAGAACCCCGCGCAAATTGCCGCGGCCCACGGACACCAGGAAGTCATTGCGCTCCTCAACGACTGGACGCTCGCAACCAACGCATCGCGCGGATCGAACAAGCTGCGCAGCGTGTGCGCGGACCCGCAGCCCGGCGGCCGCCCCTCGCAGTCGCCGCCTTCTGATCGCTCTCCAGGCGACGTCGTTGTGCCTCAGATGCCCGCGCACGCCGGTGGAAGCGGACGCCCTTCGTTGAGCCCATCGCTGCCGGCGTCGGACTTTTCGTTGCGGGACTCGCTGTCGCCGCCCGTCTCTTACGCCACCCATCACTCGTCGTACTTCTCGGAATCGCCTTCATCCGACCTCTTCCTCCACGACGTGCTCTCTGGTCCCCGCAAGTCGTTCGATGCGCTGACGCCTCCGTCGCATGTCGACTCGCTGTCCCCCCACTCGCACTCGTCGATGGTGGCGTCTCCGCCGGGTCCAACGGATGCCGACATGTTCCTGTGGGTGCTCGACGACACGATGGGCGGCCTCACGAGCGAGATTTGAACAAAAAGCGACCTGAGTGCAAAAGACCCCGACGGCACGGTGCCGTCGTAGTGCGTGCGTGCGTGCGTGTGTGCGTGCTTGCGTTATGCTGCGTTTGGCATTGCGTTTTGGCTGAAATTAAAAACAAAGAGAAAAGAAAGGCTTCGTTTCGAAGGCTTCTTATTCTGTTTCTCCACGTTTTTCCGATCCCCTTCCGCTGCGTCGTAAATTATATCACGTGACCAAGCGGTGTGTTGCGGTTGGCCAGGCACACCCTCGATCACGCACAAATTGGTTCGCAATTAGCCACATGTCTACTAAATAGTGAATTTGTATCCCTTGAAAATTCAATAGACACCTTGGAGTCGGTGATAGCTGTCAAATAGCATATTAATGTTCAATTTATTATGGTTTCCGTATGAGAGATCTTCGTACGATCCGTTTCAACTTTGTGATTCGGACATATGCCGCTACATGTGCCACCGAATTGAGCCTTCCGAGTGCGGTTGCTGTGTGTGTATGCGTGTGTGTGTGTGTGTGTGTGTGTGTGTGTGTGTGTGTGTGTGTGTGTGCGCTTGCGTGCGGTGTGTGTGTGCGAGAGTGAGTGGGTATTGTGGCCACACTCCACGATGGCTGATCTCACTCCCCATTCACTCTCACCTTAAAACAGACACTCCGTTGTCGCGTGCATTCGAATCCGCAGCCCCAATCCAGTCTGTTTTTCAGTCTCAAGCATGCTCCGCACTGCTGTTCGTGCTGCCGGCGGCGTCTCGCGAGGTGTCGCGCGCGGCCACATCCGCGCTGCAACGCGTGTGTGCGCTGCTCTTCCCCAGCGCGTGACGATGGAAGTGACGCGGAATGTGTCCACGACCCCCGTCGTCGCCCAGCAGCCGGCCGCCGAGCAAGAGAAGCAGCCCTTCACGGAACTCGTGCGCGATTTCCTCGAGCCGAAGGATTTCTACGATTCGGTTAAGCGCAACGGGATAGAGTACTTTTGCGGTGTGCCGGATTCGCTGCTCAAGGATTTTTGCGCGTACGTGACCGCAAACACGCCGGCGACGAACCACGTCATCACGGCCAACGAGGGCAACGCCGTTGCGCTCGCTGCGGGCTATCACCTTGCGACGGGCAAGTACGGCATGGTCTATCTCCAGGTGGGTTCGCGTCGCCTTTTTTTCCTTCTTTTTTTTTTTTTTTTTTTTTTTTTTTTTTTTTTTTTTTTTTTTTTTTTTTTTTTTTTTTTTTTTTTTTTTGTATCGCTTGACTTCTCTCTTGACTTTCCTTCGATTTCATCAGTCAACACTAGCGTGCATTGGATGTGACTAACGGGCCGAGTTTTTCGCCCGCAGAACTCTGGGCTCGGCAACATTGTGAATCCGCTCATGTCGCTCGCTGTTCCCGAAGTGTACAGCATTCCCATGCTCCTGCTCGTCGGTTGGCGCGGTGAGCCCGGGAAGAAGGACGAGCCCCAGCACCTCATCCAGGGACAGGTGGGCTGGGTTCCCACACACACTTTCAAAACACACGCACAACATGCCTTTCGTGCACTTGGAACCTATATTGGATTAAGGACCATACGTTAAGCACTTCGTGCATTTCAAAAAAATCTCAACTCTCTTCTTCCCTTTGCACTTGACCGTCTTTCATTTGAGCCTAACGCGTCCCTCTCCACCCGCAGTCGACGCCGGGCCTCCTCGCGTCCCTGAACATCCCGTTCCAGGTGCTCCCCGACTTCCAAGAGGGCGCCGAGAAGGTCATCAAGCAGGCCGTGCGCTACATGGAGAGCAACCTCGGCCCCTATGCCGTGCTCGTGCGCCGCCAGACGTTCCTTCCCTACAAGCTCCCCTCGGACAAGGGCAAGTTCGAGATGAACCGCGAGGGCGCGCTCAAGGTCATCGTGGACGGGCTCGGCGACCGCGACATTGTCGTCGGCACCACGGGCATGCTCTCGCGCGAGCTGTTTGAGTACCGCGTCGCCAAGAAGCACGGCCACGACAGGGACTTTCTCACGGTCGGCTCGATGGGCCACGCGTCTGCGATCGCGCTCGGCATTGCGGGGTCCAAGCCCCAGCGCCAGGTCTTTTGCCTCGACGGCGACGGCGCGCTCATCATGCACATGGGTGCGATGGTGACGGTCGGCAACACGCAGCCGCGCAACTTCAAGCACGTCGTGATCAACAACGGCGCGCACGACTCTGTCGGTGGACAGCCCACGCTCGCGCTCCGCGACAACCTCAACTTCCGCGACATTGCCAAGGCGTGCGGCTACAAGTGGACGGCCGTGGCGGAGACTGTGGCCGAGGCGCGGGAGAAGGTGGCCGAGCTCAAGCAGACGGAGGGACCGGCGCTTCTCGAGATTCGCGTGAACAAGGGTGGCCGCAAGGACCTTGGGCGGCCGACGCGCTCGCCGATTGAGAACAAGCAGGATTTCATGGCATTCCTCGAGGAAGACCAGTAAGGCGCGTGCGCAGACACGCACCACGCGCGTGCTCGTGTGACCCTTTTCAGAAATCGTCGCGGCTTTTCCATTGCGTCTTGCGCTGCGTCTCCGCGTCTCGCAACTTTCCCTCTACTCTCTCTCTCTCTCTCTTTCTATCGCCGTGAATGACCGGTGCGACGTCTCTGGCAGACGACGCCACCGAATGCATAAATTGATCAAAAGGCACGTTTTTCTTTTCAATTGGATTTTAACCCTCTGTCGCTGAGGTCGAGTGAACGCCGGCGAGCGAAGAAACGTCAACCAGCTGTTCGCAGAAACTGAGGTTGAGCGCGTGAACGCCGCCGAGCGTTGAAACGTCCGTCAGTGACCGTTCCCACGTCGGCATTGAGCGTGCAATTGCCGCCGAGCGCACATGCTGTCTGATTTCCAATTAAAATCGTACGGTCGCCGTCGCGCGAGAGTGTCTTCGTCACGAGATTGCGGAATCCGCTGTCGCGAACGTACTCTCCGGGCAACGGAGCGCTTGTCATGAACGAACAGTGACGATCGCGGCGAAGCGCCCGTAGCAATCGGCTACTGACACGTGTCGTGTGTGCGAGTGCAGTGCCGGGCCTCCGGAGAGCAAGGTACGGCGCAATGTTGTAGACGGATCAGGGGCTCGTCAGGGAGCAAGAGCGTGCGCCCGTCCATTGTTAGTACGTTAAGCCTTAGGGCGGTTTCAAACGAAAAAAACCTTAAACAGACGCACACGAAGTGGAGTCGATGAATCCACGTCTATAAAGTGGTGACGCCGGCGCCGGCCGACTGACCAACTTTTTGGCGGACAACAATTCGAAGAACGGGTATTTATACGCCCGCGTGTCCAGACGCGGCAAGAAACAGACACAACGAGACACACCACAAACGCCAGTAGCCAGTCTGGGGGACATGTGTAATTGTGTGTATGCGAGAGAGTGTGAGAGTGTTATAAGTACAATTGAGTATGACAACATAAAGCAATCGATAGACTTTTGCACACCATAAGCAGCACGCGCACGCAGCAACTTTGAACGGGGCGCCGCTGCAACGCTGCGCCCCGTTGTTCTCAAGAAAACGGCGTGATCGATGCACGCTCGCACGCGTCAGTGTTCCGAGGCGCACACGCGCACGCTCGTTCCAAGCGAAATGAGCGAGAACACGGCGTCGTTGAGCGCAGAGCGGTCTTCATCGTCGTGCATCGAAGACACACTGCTGAACGACCTCGTCGATTCGTTCCCGGGCGACTGGCGCGCCCCATGCGACCCGCTCACGTGGTGCGACACGCCGCTATGACCAGAGTGGCCGTAGCGGTGCGACTGAACGTTCAAGTCAGACGACTGACCGCCATACATCCCATACTGGCCCGACGTGTGCCCGTGCCGCGAGGACGAGTGGTAGAACGTGTCCGAGTCCTGTATGCTGTACGGCGACGAGAGTGGCCGGTGCGACGCGGGACCTACGCCCAGCGTGTACTGCAGCTTTCCCTTCGCAATCGGACCGCCGTTGACGATGGGCACCGGCGGCGGCGACGCGGACATCTTAATCGGATGCCCTTGGTATGACGCGTAGCGCGAGGGCGTGTTCTGCACGCGACCGACGTGCGTGGGGTGCTCGTCCCCGCGAGGCAGAATGGTGCGCTGCGGGGCGTAGCTCGCGCTGCCGGAGTACGCGCCGTGTTGGGACACGTGCTGCCGCGCAGACGCGGGAAGCATTTGGCGCCGCTTTTTGGACGCTGCGCGAGGACGGGAGGCGACTGTGTAAGATTGACGCGACATGTAGGCGACATCAGGGGCCATGAAGGGGGCATGGAGAGAGCGAAAGCATACCTGGCTCGTCGCTTGTGGAATCCGTGCGCGTGCGCTTTCCGCGCGGTGACGGATACGCCGCTGTGGATCGCAAGAAGCGTGTGAGTTACATGCAACACACGCACACAGACATACACTCGAGAGCGCAGTTATCGCCAAGGGTAGCCGTAAACAGCAGATACCCACGGACTTTGAGGATCCGCCGTGAAAAGACGCACGTGTCCGAGCAGAACCACAATGCCGATTTTCCGGTGGCTGCGCATGCAAACATGTTAGACACCAGCATGACAGTCGAGCACAACAATGTGCACGGGCGAACACACACACACACACACACACACACACACACACACACACACACTAATACACACCTGGCATCGGCCGCGACGTGCACTTGCGGTGGTACGAGGACGCGCAGCCCGCGCAACACACGAGCTTGCCGAGGTTGGACGCATCCGACGGCAACTTGCACGAGTCGAGGTGACAGACTTTGGGAAGCGACGCACTATTAGCACCAACACGGCAAAAAGGCCTAAATTCACCACAACAACAACGAACGTAGCATGAATGCATCGCAAACACGTCTCCTCGTCCCAATATCCCAACACTCGCATACATCAATCGCACAGCCGGCGGATGCGTTGTGCTCACACGTGCCACCACATCGATCGCACACACACAACAATACCCACAGTCCTGAAGGACGGGCTGCTTGCGGTCCGCAACTGTCTCGCGCGCATACGCCTCAAGATCCAGACGCGGCTTCTTTGTCGTCTGTCCGTATCCCTTCCAGTCAAGCCCGTGTTTGCTGCGCTCGCAGAAGGGGTACATAAGTTTGTGCCGCGTCAATGGTCTCCGCACGCGGCAACCGACCCCACGAACATTAGAAATCACACGCGCACGATAACACGAACTGACATTAGAACTCACACGACGCAAGAACGACCACGAACACTCACTTGCACAGCGTCTGCCTGCCCCAAGGACCGGGACGCCAGTTGACGCCGTCCGTCGTTCCGCAATAGCGGCACCACTTCACGCCCTTCTCGTCGAGAAGCGCAAACATCGACTTTATCTCCGAATCGCCTGAAGAACTGCCGGCCCCCCTGTCCTCCGCGTCGGCTGCAGGTGGATAATCCAATGTTAACAGCGACGTCGGATCGGCTTAATGTCGACTCCACACACTGTTAGCAGTGACAGCGACAAGCCAACGACATAATGAAAGAATAGGACCGGATGGGAGGCCGAACACAGCTGAGCTCACACACACACCTCCCGACAGAGCGAGCGGTGTCTTTGCTGATGCAGGGGACCTGCGCGCGGGTGTGCTCTCCTGCTCTTCGTCCATCGACTCGTCGCTGCTTGTGTCGTTCTCGGACGTGGCGCCGTTGAGCTGAGATGAAGGAACAACGCCGCATTAGTTCGACCGTAAACTCAACAGTGCAAGTCGTGAACAAGACTTTGGGTTTGGCCTCAGCTGTGTGTTGCAGAGTGCGAGACTGTGTGCAACGTAGGCCTACCTTTCGGTCCATTGCACGCCACGTGGACCACTTGAACCCCGAGGGCACATTTCCGGTGCGGAGAAACTCAAGCGCCTTTTGCACATTGATGTTCCTGCGCGAATGACGAGAGGAGTTGAGCGGATGCGCTCATGAGACGAACGCGGACGCCGTATAGCAACCACCAACGACACGTGGCAAGTGCAAAATTCGTGTGTGATACGATCACTCACCGTTTCAACTCCTCCGCGAGAGAGTCTGACATATAGAGATCCTTCACCTCCGACTCTTTCGTGATGGAACTATGAGACGAGGGAAGGGTCAGCAATAGAACAGTCGCATGCACGCACACACACACACACACACAACATAAAAAACTCGCACAGTCACACGCATACCACATATGTACACAGGCACACACTCACACACGCACACGCAAACACGCGCGCACACACGCTGTAACACACACGAATCCGGCACTCACAAGCTGTTGTCTTCGAAGTAGCGCACAAGGATTTCGCCCGAGCGCGAGGGCGGCGACATGGACCCATCATACTCATCCGGAGGAACGACCTGCGGCAGTGAATGCGACGCATTAAGATACACTTGACGCAGTGCTGAATTACAAGTGCACGACTTGCACTCTGGCCAACGACACTAGATAATGGGACGCAAACATCAACCACGATCAAGGGCGAGGTCCCTCCCACTCCTCCCCCCCTACCCCCCCCCCACAT